>JAQIXS010000944.1:0-36229 GCA_034700785.1 Rossiulus vilnensis | reverse complement strand
TTCTAAATGGAAACCTTGGCATCGATACGATGAGAAAATGAATGGATTCTGCGAGTGTTTGGAGCCTTTGAACCTGAGCGTTATTAATCTTTGGAAGCAAATCTTGGCATAGAGAGGAAGACCACCACATCACCGCTGGCTGGCCTGATTTATGTAAATCAGGATGTCATCGAGGTAAGCCTAACCCGTTGAAATGGCTCACTCGCAATTCACTATTTTCCAGTGCTGTGTGTGTGTTGCAAGTTTGAATTTATTCCCATCCAAACTTGAGCTAAACATTCGTATTGATCGTTCCTCCTTAAGCCTTCAGGTAGCCTTCAGTGCATCGCACCATGGGCTGAACCCCATTCATGGAGTTGTACGCATGGTTTATGTTGAACTTGAGCACAAACATAGCGTCAAGCGCGTGTCATGTTAAATGACTCTCCACAGACGTACATGTAAATCATATAAAGGAGCTAGTGGCAAGCATCATTTGCCAGCTGAACAGTGTTCAACTGCCTCAGATTCGGCATTTCCGGTTTCTGGTTTTTGTCTTTCAGCTTGTGAATGCCATATCCCATTGCCAATTTGTACAGCCTATTGTTGCATTTGCACAAGGCCGATTGTGAAAGACTGCGATGTATGACATAACAAAAATTACATGAAGCCCTTGGCTGTGCTCTTTTCACAAGAAATGTCAACAAATTGCTGATGGCAGTGGTCAGCTTTGGGTGACGTCGTGCATACCATCTCTTGGGAACCCCTGAAAAATGTTTCTCTTCAGCACATTTATGTGTTCATGGGCATACAAAAGCATTCACTGTTCTTGGACTAGCTGTGAGTTGTACATTGCTGATAAGAAGAAAATCGCAGGTGTTATTACTAATCTTGGTCAAATCGCAAGTAAAGTGGGCTTATTTGCATAACCATACGCTTGATTTCAGAGATGGCGACGAAGGAATGTTTGAAAATGTAAAGGTCCAATTAGAAAATGCTGAGGGAAATTGACATCAATAATAATTTCATGGAACTGGATGGAACTGCATGAGGTATAGCATAGACTGAGACAATCTTGTAATAAAGGAATAATGAAAAATTGAAACGCCTTGTAGCCTTGGCATTATTATTGTGCAGTTTTCGTCTTCCGGAGTTTGTATTTCTAAGGATATTTTATAGCCTATATTTGATATACATGTATTTTAAGGATGCACATGCATGAAAAGTCATGTCATCTATTTTTTTTACTGCAATAGTGTAGCCTATATAATTGAACTTTTCAAGAATTATATAGGTCTATGCTGCATCTTAATTCCGTTGATCTTTCCTTCACGTTTTGTTTTATTATTTCATAAAGCGCTTCACATTCTGGGCCTAAACAGTTTTTACCTGTAATACTTTGCTCAAAATTAATCCTTCAATAATAATTGAGATATTTAATGACATCTGAGGACGTTACTTTCAAGTCCTGTTGACATCCTTATTTTTTATAGTTATTAAGATAGCTTACTGGTACAATAATAATGGACAATTTAATGCCTGTAGTAATATACGTCTATGGTCACATCTCTAAGACTATATTATGACCAATAGAGCTGTTCACCTTATATAGGTGGCTAACATTGAAATCCCTGTGGCCAACACTACTGTAGGAAACACAAATTCCGATAAAGTGGTGTTCATGAAGACAGGAATCAAAATTCATTTAAAGAATTGTTTGACATTAAAAAATGGTAATAACAGCAACCAGTATGACAGCAACAGCAACAACTCAGTCTGGGCGCTGTCTGGCCTTAGTTCCTAACTTGCCTTTGTACCTTTAACGACAATAACAAACAAACAGCAAAGTCTGGTGTAATGCGAAATTATTGGGTAACGCATATGGCATCGGTCTTACGAGATATCTTTTCAAAACCCAACAACTCATCAATGATGCATTTCACCACGTGAGTAAAATTGAGGCGCACTTCTACTATACTTTCACACCATATATTGGATTCTGTGCAGATGTTAAGTGTGCAAAAACACGCAATGAAAGGGAGTCACAATTTGGGATTTTTGGTTTGAATTGAAAAATGCTTGCTCATCAGCTAGCTGCACGGGACATTTGCCACGACAGCCGGCCTCAGTGCTACTCAGTTTTGTCAAACACATAAGTTGTTTTATTTCCATATCACTGGCGTGAGTCTGTCCAGTGCTAATTTAATTTTACTAACAACATACAACGCAATTGTTATTGAAACTTTGTGCGCGTGCGCCCGAGTTGGCTGCCAAGGATCTCTATCCGCATTAAGAAATAATTCAAATAATTGCATTTAATGAAAGTATTTTTCACGAAATTTATGGCGGACGAGTAGTTGGTGCTAGGCATACATGTACGCGATTTGTCCGAATGCCATCATCGTGAGGTCATGCACAGAAATGCATTTTATGTGCCAACTCGGACGACGCAATTTCCCAACATAAGAAACAATAGATGACAGTTCATTTGGTTATGCTGAATTTGATTATTTTCCATAGTGCAGACATTAAAATGAGGGGCATCATGATGTTAAGGTTCACTCTTCGGAACAATTGCTTGTTTGATATGAACTGTGTTCCTGTAGGCAATATTATATATACATGTATATGTATTTTTTAAACTACACTTTTGTGTAGTGATAACTGGGGCCTGCATTATCTGTGAATCTATGAATCTAATTAATTTTGATACTCAACCTTCCTGTCATCATTAAAACCTGATAGATAGTGAATTTTATCAACCAGTCTGAAAGCACTTGTATTTCACTCGAAAACCACTTGCGCTAAAATATCATTTACTGCAACTTGTCCATGATAATATACAGTGTACTTTCTCGCTTACTTTATGGGATACAGATTGGGAAACCATAATAATGTTGTAACCAGTTCCCAGACTCTAGATTTTGGAACATGATTTCGATGCTTAGCCTGAATAAATTACGTAATGATAAACGCCTTAAGATTTTCACTTTACCGTTTGAGAGAAATTAGGAAAACAAAATTTCAAAACCTAGACTCTAAAATCAAAAGACGAACATAGTGATGAACATAAAGAATAAATCATCCAAAGTGAAGTTGAAAGTGAAAGTTCTTTTCACCTCAGTGTTGGATGAAACTCATTCTGGAGCGTTATGCCTCTAAAATCATTGACTTGCGATGGGCTTGCCATTTGAAATACGTTTTACATTTGAGAATTAACTAAAGTGAAACGAATGAAGACTTTTTTAATTGCTAATTTTTTTAACTCAAGTAAACCTGTAGCTGCTGAAATGCGTTCACAATGGCAGTAAGTAGGCCTACACTGAATGAGAATTTCATGCTTCTAAACATTGAAATTTCAATCAACTAAATATCTAACCATTTCATTTTCTTCCCAGATGTATTGTGCTATTGTAATCGATAATATAACGGTCTGTTATCCAATAGGCCTACACTACATGTAAAACCGGACAGAGGTAGCCAACAGGGAAATAAGACAACCACGTGCATACGAGTTTTTCATGTTAACTATTGTTTGATTAAATGATAAGAAATGTATGTAATTTCGTGCCACTTCATATGGGCAAATTTAGCTGATAATGCCAAGCAATCGATGACCACATTAGTTATCCATTCTATTCTTGAAATGACTACCATACACTGCACCGTTATTGCTTTCTACTATTTATACAATGTCCTTTAATTCGTTTTATTTTAGTGAAAATTGCACATGTGGATTCAGTGCCATTTTTCATTTCTTATAAAATAAGAAAATAAGTAATTGAATGTTCTTTTATTCGGTTATGTTGTCACGGAAACCATAGAACATTCTGTTATCCCTTGGCAACGCCTTCCAGATTGCGTTTTGTAATAGTTTTTCGTGTAAATTCGACTAAGCTTTAGAATCTGACATTCTAGAATCCAAAAATGTTCTTATTTTACTGGTTGTGGGTTTTTGATGATTTTTTTAATAGTTCTCTTTGAAGAAGGCTAGTAAAGTTTTTTTTTTCTAAACCTTTGAGGAGTTAACTGCATGTAATACATGTAGGCATTATATTTCAAGAATTTTGAAGAACTACATGTGAGTGTACATGTAATGAGTTGTAACCGATCTAATACCGCAGCAATTTTACAAAATTTCAATTGTTTTCTGGTCTTTTTTTATTCCGGGAAGCACTTGGGAAATCGGACAAACCACGATAACTAAAGATCATCTGTAGTTAACCTTCTTTACTTTGTTGTTGTATTGCCATAATTCCTATGCATGCGTTGCTTTGCCAGAATCATTATAAATGCATAGTGGTCTTTTTTTGCTCATAATGTTTTCTGGCGAAAGATGTGCTTGGAGTGTTATGCTACGAAGGTCAGTGCCTCCTGCGTTTTTTGGCATATTTGAGGATGCAGGTCTCACTCTTGCTTGAATTCCAACAAATTGGAGGCTGACCGGGATTATACGCGCACCTATGCAGCGAAAAAAACACATTAGACATTTTATTGATAGTCTAATATTGAAACTCGATGATTGTTTAGTATGCTTGGCAGTAAAGAATCAATTTTAGACTTGAGTGTTATGTAACTGCGTTTGGTGACGGTAGAAACTAGCTGCTTCTTCGACACAACATAAAGTTCCATTATCTTGTGGATTTTATCAGTAGGGTTGAGAAGCATTTACATGTAGATTGAATTGCAACTGAAAAGAACGAAACACCTATTCAGAAATATTTTTACTTAATGACGTTATTCGTTAAAAAAATTAAACATGTGTGTTGTTTTTAAAGCATGCAATTTTAAGCCTGTCTTACATTGGGGTAAATTTGAAATTCTTACGCCAATGAAATGTTTGGGGAATAATTTGCGTTTATTATTTAGTTTTGTTTAGTCATAACCATATGCTGACCTTGTGCCTGTTTTAATATTATTGGATTGGTTACTGTCACACAGCAGTTTTAAAACAAATAATCAACATTGTGCACATGTAGGCGAAGGCCTTATTTGACAAAACGAAACTCTGCATTTTAAGAATGATAGGTTGATTAATTTAATTGGGCGAGCTATCAATGCAGAATATCTATCTGGTGAGATTAATTTTTTCACTTATTAAATAAAATAACTGCGTTTTGTTCCATAGCTATTACAGTAGTTTGAAAGGTTGCAAAAATATATTGCTGAGTTCTTTGAATTTATCTTTGCCATAGGTTAATTGCAGGTGCTGGCATAGTACCTGCTGCAGGCTCATCTGACAGGAACTGCAAGCATTGTTCCTTACAACGAGACTAAAATCCAGAAGAAAAGTTGAAAAACATTAATTGAGCGTTATTTAATGAATTAATGGAAAGATTGGCGAGAAAATGTACATGAAATTAGCAGTTGATCGTCCGATTTAAAGACTTTTTTCTGGAGATAAATAGTTAGCTTATGGTTTTGTTTTAATAGGCAACCTATAGCCTATGTCAAATGACATACATGCAACCCTTAATATTTTTTACTAGTCAGTAAAATTGTAGGTTAAATGTTTTGTTTGTGAACAAAAACCTTATTTCACTTCTGAAGCTTTTTTCCTTGCTATTCTGTGCTCAATGACAATTACTGGTTAAGCATCCAGGCTGTCATAAAAAGCAAAATGACGTGATAGGATGTGCTAGCATAAAATCCAATGCATGTCGTTAATATTATTGCTTACAGCATAATTGTCATCAACGACGTCGTTTATTTAATAAAACTGTTAGCATAAGTAATTCGCAGATGCCCTGTTAAAATTAATTACGGCATTGTCATTTAAACATCCTTTTCGATAAATCTATTTTCAGGTTGGATCGATTGTTTGTCCTTTTGGACACTGGTTCATCAGCAGTAACGCGTAAAGCTGCAGCTTTGCAACTAGGAGAAGTACAGAAATTGCATCCTCATGAGTTGTACAATCTGCTAGGCAAGGTAATTGTTGCATGATTATGGCTTGTGAGTTTAAATGGGGAAATATGTCTTAGAACAACCATTAAACCCAAGTGTTCCTTGCAAACCAGGTTCATCAATATCTGAAAAGCAGTTCCTGGGATACTAGAATTGCAGCTGGGCAAGCAGTTGAAGCCATCATTAGAAACGTTCCACAATGGGACCCTCAGGGAAGCGTCTTGAAACAAGGTAATAAATCCAATTTCATAAAAATCCCCAGCTCATTATTCCTGACGAAATTGCCATGACAATATTTTATTGTTTTACAGAAGATACTGCTGAGTATATGTCACAGACTGGTCGCATGAAGTTCGATCAGTTTGATATTGATAAAGTTTTAAGCAATGGTTCCTGCCTACTTGGTTCAGAAGGAAAGGAATACGAATTGGATGACCATGTACAAGGCAAGCTTCTAAACGTATATTAGCATAGTTTTAGAATAAGAAAATAAAAAATGAACGTTTTGGGTTAAAGTTGTTATAGGTTATAAAGACATCAAACGCAGGCTTTTTATTTTGTGAATGAGCAAAACTATCCATTTTTATGTGCCCGTAATATAAAAATGCCACTACTAAATACTTTATAAAAAATTGAACCTGCCAAAAGTGGTTCTCAAGAAGAAAAAACAAGCTCCGTGTTTTATGTATTTATTTTATAATGAACCAAATATTTTCAAGTGGGAGTGCACTTGCAAAAGAAACAGTTTCTCTGAAAATAAGTTTCCTCTTGGATCTATGGTCATAATCTTTCCTAATGAGGATTCGCTAATGATGCAATCTTTTAATTAATTGTTGTCTGCTGTCATTTTTTTAAATTTATAGACGGGTATGTAAAATCGTTGGCAATTTCAAATGCCCATAAATTAAAAAAGCAATTTGTTATCTAAAGTCTTCCTGATTCCTTCTTTGAAAAAGTGTATTATGTAATTCATTAAGGCTTGTGTGTATTATGGGATTCATTAAATATAATGTTTAATTACACGCAGCTTGGACATTTAATGGCCTCACTTACGTGTATTGACAAAAACAAATTAGTTAAATGTTTTTATTGTAAGGGAATTGCGTCACGCCATTCGTCTACAACTCTACTGTATATTGAAAATTATAGCATCATATTTAATTGCTTTTTAAAGGAAAGCATTCGAGGGAGCGCTTGGCCATACAACGAGAGCTGTTGAATAAACGTTTGGGTTTTGATGTTGCTGAAAAATTTGGTATTGACACCAGTGGCATCATATCCAATGATGATTTATCTAGTAGATGCCCACAGGAACCCCAACCTGGAAACGAACAACTGCAATTTGGCAAAGTTAGTCATTGTCGGCTCAATTTTTTTATAGATCCATTTGAATAGACAGTTAATTCCTGTTGTTATTTATTTAACTACAGAGGGCGATATCTGACATTGTTCAGGCTGAAATTGCACAAATCGGACCGGGTTTAAGCTCACGAGAGATGAATCGAGCAAAGCGCAAAGCAAAGCTCGTGGCAAAACAAAAGTCTAAAGAAACTCAGGAGGCGGCAGGAACCGCCAATGGGTAATTAGGATAAGTGACATGACTAAGCAAAGTGTTCAAATATCCTCATGATCCACTTTGGTTCAAACAAAATCTAGGTGCGATACAGAAGAGCCTGAGAGCAAAAAAAGGAGGACAGCAAACGTTCTAGTTGAGCAGCCCTCTCAGCAAGAAGATGTGGTTGTTTTGGACAATGTGCCTGACAACTCCTTGTTTTGGGAAGATGTAAGTGCATTTTTTCATGAATAATTGTATAAGAAATTGGTTTGCGACTGTTTTATGATTTTTAACCATACCGTTGTCGCAGTCGAGCGAGTGGCCTTTTGAATCCTTCTGTGATCAGCTATGCCAGGATCTCTTCAGCTTCTCTTGGGAAGTAAGACATGGAACCGCTACAGCTCTAAGAGAAATTGTACGAGTCCACGGCTCTGGTGCTGGCAAAACTGTTGATACACCCAGTTCTCAGGTGTGTTTTGCTATTAGAACTACTACAAATCCTCTTGTTTAGAAAAAAAAAACTTAAATCCTATTAATTCGTTTTGATTAGTAGTGGTAACCTGATTTGCCTCTTAATTTTCCAGCTGGAAACCGTTAACCAAATGTGGCTGGAAGATTTGGCGCTGAGGCTTTTGTGCGTTCTGGCATTGGACAGATTCGGAGATTTCATTTCTGATCAGGTACGTGTAATTAATGCTTTTGTTAATGTGCATGTTTGTAACGCCTTATTGGCTTCCGCACGTTTAGTAATGCCTCGTCACTGTAGGTAGTGGCACCTGTGCGTGAAACTTGTGCCCAGACTCTCGGTGCCGTGTTGAATCTAATGAAAGTTGATGGGGTGCATGGCGCACTGAGTGTATTACTGCAACTTCTCTCACAAAAGGAATGGGAAGCACGGCATGGCGGATTGCTGGGTCTGAAATATTTGTTGGCTGTCAGAAAGGTAAGTGTGCATGCTTAGGAGTGTTGTCCAATTAAATTAACGATTAAGTGAAATCATTGGATCTCAGATGGACAAATAAAATGCCTGCATAAACTTCCAACGTATTTCTACTATTAATGATGTCCATGTTGCAATTTAATGGACTAGATATTTTCAATTTTGAAGGTTTTCATTTCTGTAACGATTGGATGGAATAAAAAAAAACTTCTGTGTTAGTTTCAGTACTCTCTTGTTGCGTAATTTTAGTAAAGGAATCGTAAAGCCTGTCAAAACTATCACCAATACATTCACATTTGCATACACAATATATTTTGTGTTCACAACCAGTAAAATTAGTTCGTAAGATTGGCTTGATGTTTCATTTAAGGACATAACCTCGGAATTGCTTCCGGTGGTGTTTCCGCACATAATTCACGGTCTTCAAGACATAACTGACGATGTTAGTGCTGTGGCTGCATCTGCCCTTGTTCCTGTTTGTGATGTCCTTGTAAAAGAGTTACCTAACGAGGTTTGTGCCCTATCTGGGTTTTGTGGAACTAGATGAAGCTCAGTGATCTGATAATTTTTCTTTCGCCTTCTCACTTGCGTGTGTCTTAGGTTCCTAAGGTGATTGCTTTATTGTGGGATTCTTTGCTCGAACTGGATGACCTAACAGCTTCTACGAATTCTATTATGGCGCTGTTGGCTTCCTTGCTTTCGTTTCCAAAAACAGAAACTACAAACAGGTATTTAACATGTTTAGTACCTCACATTGCATTTGACAACCACCAATAATTTAAAAAGTTTTACCGTAATACGGTGCTGACTAATAATTCATTGTGATCTTAGTAACGTAGTCTTGCCCCTCGATCAGTTGGTGCCACGTCTATGGCCGTTTCTAGACCATGCATCGTCTTCGGTACGAAAAGCAACTCTGCAAACATTGGACGCTCTTCTAGCGCCTAAGCATTCTCAAGTAAATCAGAAAAAATGGACCGTTGCTTATGTTATTTAGAGTTATCGCAGGTGCAGGTGATCACACATGATTGTTCTTTCTTGCAGACGTGGCCTTCGTGGCTCGTCCTAATACTTCCAGACACGCTCCGACACATATACCAGCGCTGCATTCTTGAATCGTCTCCAAAAATCCTCGAAATGGTCTCAAATGTACGTTTTGACGCTGGCTTTATTGAATGTAATGCATTCGTAGTTGGTTCCAGGGATAACTGCAATTGCCCATATTTTTAGGTGTGGCATCAGCTTCTGCAGTCTGCATCATTGGGCGATCTTTTGACAGCCGCGTGTCCGCATCTCGGAGGTTGGCTGTGCCTCGCTATGCAATCATCAAGATTGCCTTTTGATCCGAACCTGCTCATTGAAGCCAAGCATAAAATAAAGGTCTTTCATCTGTGAAACCATCAAACGTTACGAACACCTTTAAAATCCTGCTAACTTAGCTTTTGTTTTGTGATAGGACAAGCTAAACTCGAAAACCCGATACATTTACTCTTTTGACACAATCGGTTCGCACAAGGCAGCCACCGAAAAATACATCGGAGGTTCTGAATCTTTAAATGAAAGCCCGCAGGAGAGAGAAAAATGCGTCATTAGAGCAAGGTGCATGGCTGGGAGGTCAGTATTTTCGAGACTATGTAATATCCATATTCAGCCGTGATGGAGAATAAATAATTGAGCAAAACTTATTTTTGCAGGCTGCTCGGATGTCTTTCTTCGTACGTTTCACAAAATCTTCCCGATGTCATTTATCCGCCTGATGTGGAGAGTCCTGTCGATTGTTACGCAAAGCTGTTGCTCTTCCATCTCAAGTCCAAATCTGCTATTCAACGTTTCACCATTTCTCTCGTTCTTACCGAATGGGCTAAACGTGAAGTGGGTGTCAATATTGATCGCTTATTATTGTGAGGCGCGAGCTCATTGGTTGTTAAAACCATTTTTGATTGGTATTTGCAGAACTGCCTCTGCCCGATGTCCGTGAAACAGGAATTGCAAGTATGTCTCTGCGAAGGCATCTATTATGATGAAATAGCTCCCGCATTTGCACGGATGCAGCAGGACTGCAAGGATTTCCTCGCCCTGTTGAAGCACTACAACGTAAATGTTGACGGCCTTTGCATTCCAGGGTGGGTACATTTGCAATTTCCTCTAGGCCTTTAAAAATGACATCACCAATTTTATGGCACAAGTCGTTTTTTAAATTAGCACTGTCTTGACGATGGAGCAAGCTACAGCAATGCTGACCATGGTTCATCAAACGATCGCATCCACTACGAAACTGAAACCGAAAGTAGCAGAGGTGAAAAGCACTATATTCATAAACCATTTTTATTTGCAATCCTGTATTTGCTGATGCTAATTTTGAATTTTTTTACAGATGCTTGAAGAAAGGCAAAAATCTGTACTGGCTGCAGTAAATCAGACATCGCAAGATCAGAACGTGCTCAATATTTCGTAAGTTTTACTTTCATTTTCTTTTCCACCAGTTAGTCAGCATCACTGCATTTATCAACATCTCATTTTTCTATTCCAGAGTTCAAGCTTCGGAAGCTGCTGCCATAGTTGCTCTGAAGTATATTCCCGAGAAATTAAACCCAGTCATTAAGCCACTCATGGATTCTATCAAGAAAGAAGGAAATCCCCAGTTGCAGGTATTGCGGCACAATCGCGTATCTAAGAATGTGATCAAATGAAATGCAACAGCGGTGGTTTTATTGTCCGTTTAATTTTCAGCAACTGGCAGCAAAAAGTTTGACACAGCTATTAGAGCTGTGCATGCATCGGTCTCCTTGCCCAAATCCAAAAATCATAAAAAATGTCTGCCTATTCCTTTGTGGAGATCCGAACTTCACCCCCATAGTTACGACCCAATTTGGAGCTGAACGCATCGATAAAAGGGAATTCTGTACCGATGGGATTAATGTTCACACTGGCATCATGCTGTTGCATAATCAGCAAAAGGTATGGTACACTGTTCAATTTATTGACTACATTTATTTGGATATTAAGAATAATAATATGGGGCTATGAAATTAATGCAGTACAGTAATCTGCATTTTTCTGTAGATTGCAGAGAAAACTACCTTCCGTCGGGCAAATTCCGTTTCAAAATCCAGATCTGTGTCTGTCACCATGGATGTTTCTGTGGATGAAGTAAGCAGCAACAGCAACAATCATACGGATGATGAGGTATGAATTTATCAAATCATCTGAATTGTCACTGCAAAAATGTTATTTTAGTATGCAAAACTAAGCAGACACAGAGCCAAGCTTATCAGTAATTCTTTTTAGGATCAAAAGTCTGCTGAATTACAACGGCGTGGTGCGCAGTTTGTGTTCATGGAGGTTGCATCTTATTTTGGGGAAGAATTGCCAGATAAATTACCAAATTTATGGGATGCAGTATGGAATCCCTTGAGCAACATTATTCAGGACACAAACAATGGCAAGTGAACAGCAATTAAGAAGTGAAACTGAGCTAATTTTCTTGGTGCCATTGTTTCAACTAAAATGTTCCTGACTTGTAGATCCAGTGGCTCTCTCAGACAATAACGAAAATGCACAAGAGTTGATTAATTGCCTTCAGGCCCTCGAAGCTATCGGCCCTTATTTGCATTCTAATTTACGCAATCATGTGAGCGTCGAAACTAATTTACTTCAAAGAAAACTATTTATAGCGTTTAGGCTTATGGGCAAGTTTTTTTTTTTTAGCTTAAAGGGAAGCTGCTTCATATCTGTTGCTGCCTAAACCATCCTTACACTGCAGTGAGGCACATGGCGGCCAGATGTTTAGGAATGATGAGTCGTGTGATCACATCTGACACTATGATGACCGTTTTGGAAAACGTGCTTCCACTGTTAGGCGCTACGGATAGCGACACAAAACGACAAGGCTCGATCGAGGCTTTAGCTTGTATCCTTCTTTAAATTGACGGCTTAAAATGAATATGGCAAAATTCATTTACCCAGATACTAAAAAATCTTATTTTCAAAAAAAGTTGACCAGTTTTACCATAACGAGATTCAACAGGCATAATTGAGCAATTGGGATTCGACCTCGTGCCATACATTGTTTTGCTAGTGGTGCCAATCATGGGTGCAATGAGCGATCCCAACAGGTCCGTCAGACTGTTGGCCACGTCCTGCTTTGCCACGCTAGTGCGGCTGATGCCATTGGAAGGGGGATTTAAAGATCCGCAGCTTCTCTCGGAGGAAATGCTGGAAAGAAAGCGAAAGGAGAGGTGCTTCCTGGAGCAGTTATTCGACACAAAAAAGCTGGAGAACTACAAAGTTGGCATTCCGATTAAGGCGGAGCTTCGCGCTTATCAGCAGGTGAGATTTTCAGTTTCGGGCAGCTACAAAATTGGCCAGGAACTCAGTCAGACGTTTGTTTTTGGTTTGTTAGAGTGGTGTCAGCTGGTTGGCATTCCTCAACAAGTACAAGCTACATGGCATTTTGTGCGATGACATGGGACTTGGCAAAACACTCCAGTCGATTTGTATTCTAGCTAGCGATCATTATTATCGTGATCAGCAGTACAAGGTTAGAAAATCGAGTTCATGTGGTGTTTAGACGAGAGGGATGTGTTAGTCTAATTTCTTACGAATATCTAGAAAACGAAGAGTTCAGATTGTGTTCCCTTGCCATCGTTGGTCATCTGTCCACCAACTCTTACCGGCCATTGGGTGTACGAAGTGGACAAGTTTGTCAGTCGACAGTACGTCCAGCCACTGCATTATACCGGTCCGCCTTTTGAGCGACAGCGGTAAGTTCGAGGGATTCAAGATTGGAATTGCAAAATCCTTTCCATGGTTTTAATTTTTTTCTTACTTGTCGTAGGCTTAGAAGCAAGGCAAAAAAATACAATTTAGTGATAGCGTCCTACGACATTGTCCGCAATGATATCGATTTCTTCTCATCGATTAAATGGAACTATTGCATCTTAGACGAAGGTCACATCATAAAGAATGGAAAAACTAAGGTTGGTTTTAGGAATTAATGAGACGTATGCTAAGGGATTCAACCTGTTAAAGATAAGTTTTAATATTATCTACTTTTTGAATTTGTTTTCAGCTTTCTAAAGCCATCAAACAGCTCGTTGCCAACCATAGGTTAATCCTATCTGGAACCCCCATCCAGAATAATGTTCTGGAGCTATGGTCTCTGTTCGATTTCCTCATGCCTGGCTTCCTTGGCACTGAAAAGCAGTTCACTGCCAGATACAGCAAACCAATACTGCTTAGCAGGGACGCTAAAAGCTCGTCTAAAGAACAAGAAGCAGGTGGGCAACGATATTTAACATGTAGCATCCTACGATGTTCTTAGAATGATAAGTATTTTTATAATACAGGCTTATTTCAAGTTGCTTTCAATGGTTGAATTCTTGCTTTATTTAGGTGCGATTGCGATGGAATCTCTGCACCGTCAGGTCCTGCCATTTCTTTTAAGGCGGATGAAAGAAGATGTATTGAAGGATTTGCCACCAAAAATTATTCAGGATTACTACTGCGACCTTAGCTCGCTTCAAGTATGTCGATAGCTTTTATCAAACTAGTCATAAAAACTATGGCAGAATTTACTGTAATAAACAAATACATTTTCTAGGTACAGTTATATGAAGACTTTTCAAAGTCAAGAGCAAAACGCTCTTTGGAGGAATCTCTTTCTCAAGAGGATTCTGGAGCGGTTCATGGAACTTCGCATATTTTTCAGGTATGTTGCAACATATGTCGCAAACATTATATGTTTATGTGGCGCATGCTCAATTTAGCGGCGTTTTTGCAGGCACTGCAATATCTGCGAAAAGTCTGCAATCATCCAAAATTGGTGTTGTTGCCTCAACATCCGGAGTATGAACGCATCAAGGGAAGTTTGAAGCAGCAGAACAGCGGATTATCAGACATTCAGCACGCAGCCAAGCTCCCTGCGCTCAGGTTAGATTTCTAGGGAACCTGGCAGTTTTTATTCCGGACAATCGTAGAATTTGACGCTACTCTTTTTTAATCTTAATTCCAGGCAACTTTTGCTCGATTGCGGAATTGGCGTTGACAATATGAACCAAGAAATGGTCGTTAATCAGCACAGAGCTTTGATATTTTGCCAGTTGAAATGCATGCTGGATATTCTGGAACAAGACCTTTTCAAGTATTATCACATGTCCTGAATCCTGATGCCTATGTTTGCACTTTGTCCTTCAGTAAATTGTTAATAATTTGAACTTATGGTATTGTGATAGGCAACATATGCCAAATGTGACATACTTAAGGTTGGACGGCAGCATTCCTGCTGGTCAGAGGCACGGAGTAGTTCACCGGTGAAGTTTATTTAATATTCTTACTCAATATTTAAGATTTAGTTTTGGTTGTATCAATAACTTTTTTCCTCATCGTTATTGTACATAATGCGGTAGGTTTAATAGCGATCCTTCTATTGACGTGCTGTTGCTGACCACACAAGTGGGTGGATTGGGGATAAACCTGACTGGTGCCGACACAGTCATTTTCGTGGAACATGACTGGAACCCAATGAAAGATCTGCAAGCTATGGACCGAGCGCATCGCATAGGCCAGAAAAAAGTTGTGAACGTCTATCGCCTAATAACCAAAGGAACTCTGGAAGAAAAAATTATGGGGTAAGCAAACAATGCTCTCCAGAAAAGTACAGAAAAACAGAGACTGGGAATTAAAATCTCTTTGTACTGTCTTTAATAGGCTGCAGAAATTCAAACTTACGATTGCCAACACAGTGATCACTCAGGAAAACTCCAGCCTGCAGTCGATGGGCACAGATCAATTGCTGGATCTCTTCACTTTGGAGGATAACAAAAAGGATGGTTCGTCTGGCATTATGGATGGACCAGGTTCAACGTCTGCCAATAATACCCACGGAAAGGGTATGAAGGCTATTCTGGAAACGCTTCCTGAACTCTGGGACGATAACCAGTATGTGAATGAATACGATCTTTGTAACTTCTTGCATTCACTGAAGAATTAACTGAACGGAAATTCCGTTGTGTGTAGCTGGATGCCAGACAGGAAGCGAATTTTAATCGAGTTTGTTATTTTGTGTCCTGTTTACATTTACTGTCGTTCCATTGAGAAATACCTTTTTTAAATTGAAATACAGAGGAGTGCCACGACATATTTATCTTTCCCCTTAATTTATTACTTGTAGCAATGTAAAAAATAAAGCACACATAAACAAATCAACTTTATTTACTACATTTACTACTCAGGACTTTTTTTTTTGGAATACTGCAGTTAAATCCCTTAAATCTGAGGTCAGGATTACTCCATTTCAACTTTTTTAAGGTTTCTAAGTAAGGGAGTAGGTTTCTCAAATGTACCTACCAACATTCATTCACTTTATTTACTAATAATAATAATTGGCACCGAGAACATGCGCTTTCTGGTTTTATTTTATTCATAAGTATTATATTTTGTTAATATATAATTTAAAATCGGAGTAGCTCGTTTTGTGATACTTTTAAAAGCACTTTCAAATGCACCTGAATTGACTAAAATTCCTGTTGAATTTCTTAAAATAGCCTGAAAATGCAATGCCATAAAAGAAATTCTGCTAACCATCAGAACATATTTCCTGCAAGTTGCAGGGGTAAAGGCATGCAGATGTCCGAAAAAAATGCAAATGTTTTTGTTGTTTAAAGGCTTTTCCCCTGAGAAATTTGAGTCAAATTAAGTGCATTAGAAGTGCAATGAGCTACTCTGATGTTAAACTGGGCCAGTTTAAATTCTTTGCTCCCAAGTGTACATAAAAAATTAAGCATAAAAGCAAATGTTAAAGTCGATTGATACAAATTACGAAACAATACACGAGGAATTGGTAATTTCAAATTGTTTACATTCCCAAACACAGTAGGTTATTTTGAACAATGGCGTAGGGGGTTAGATATGAGAAGAGTTGACTGTTCTTAGGAACTGCTCATTTGGTGACTAGGTCATCTTGGGTGTGAGTGAAAGGACCTTTTCCTAGGATACAATCTTCCAGTGACCCGAACAACACAGTCTATCTTCCGTATCAAAGACTTCTTTACGCAAGTCCCTAACTGTCTTAATTCCTCTGAGAGATACATGTATGTCCCGCTTCAGGATGGGATGAATAGCGTCGAAAATGAGGTTCACCATTTCCCTCTCGGGTATCGGTTCGGCAAGAGTAAGACACTGCATGTGTAATTCCCTGAAAATGATATAGGAAGGCTGGCCCTCCCGTTGCCGCGTGGATCTTATGTTTTCCAATATTGTTTCGTCCGGATATGGCCGGTCCCAGGTGTTAGTTAATCTCTCCATGGCATCATCGTAGTTGGTCATGAGGTGGCGCTTCCTTATCCACCAGTCTTTAACTTTTCCCGTGAATGCCCACGATAGTGCCACTAGGGCATCCTCTTTGGAGATGCCGCCCATTACTCTCATTTCTTCGTAGTGCCTGGTAAAACCATAGAGGTGACCGGGCGTGCCGTCATAGGTCCCCACATAACTAAAGATTTTTCTGAAGTTCAACGGTTTTACTCGTTCCGTAGATCTGTTATTCTCCATTGGAGAGCATGAACGACTACTCTTAAGATGATTTCGAGACTCGTAACCTTCCATGCTTTCCGCACTGCTAGATGAACAATTGAGGATGACAAACAAAGGAATCTGGATTCGAATTTCGAGATTTTCGAGGCTTCCTCTTCCTTCAGCGCCTCCTGGCGTGGTTTCCGGGTTAGGGTCATCCATAAAGAACGTCCTAGTCCGATTTGAAAAAAATGCTTTCACATGTAGCAAAATACATAATATTAATTTTAATCTATGCATAATCGTCGGATAGATACTTATAAGCACAGTCTGCAGTAAATAACAGCTTGTCTAAAGTCATATGTGCGTTCAACCTGACTTCAAACACATACTCATTATTCACCCTGTACGTGTACATTGCTACTTCATTTACATCCGATAGATGGCGCTGCGTGTCTAACAACAGTGTTTTTATTCAGGATGAACTGCAGACTGCTCAGCTGTCAAGGACTCAACAGATATGATGTGAGAAATATCATAAACGACCAGTTAATCGATGATATCTTTTCACCTCACATATATTACTTGCTGTAGAAGATCCTATCGTTTTTAACCAGTGCAATGCGAGGTAATTTGCGGGCGTGCACTTCCTGTTTGTCTTTAAATTGTATTGTTTACACATGCAGTGCCCATGAGTGGACATCCAATGACTGAAATAGTAAATATTTATAATCGTGAGGGGATATCAGTTCTTGAATAAAATAGGTATTTGTCCAAAAATCTTAAGTACAGATTAAACTTCAGATGATCGACTAATCAGAGAGAATGTTGCACCATGCAATCACTCAAAGAATATTTACATTGGAATGGATTCACCAGAGTTTGATTTAGGGCATAGACAGTACGTGTCGTAATTCTTTGCAATGTTTCAGGCACGCGAACTGATAGGTCAAATAAGTACGCACCCGTTCCGCAGGCTGTTAGCGACGAGGATGAAGGTGTGTACGAAGAGAGCCCGGAAAGCAGCCAGCAAATGGAACTCGTCTCCACCGAGTTTTCCACAGATGGAAAATCTGTGGCTTTCGCCGACGACTTCCAACAGCAGAATCTCCAGACCCTGGATTTCTGCAGCAGGGGATCTCACCGAGAATCTCACACGCCGCATCCCATCGCTTTCATCGAGGCCCAATCCCCCAATAAGAATTCTAAAATGTCTCCTTCGAGACAAGTTTGCTTCCTGATTTCCCTCTCCGTGTGCATGGCCTACATGGTCTCACTTTTGTGGTTAATCCCTTGCCACATGGCTCCTTGCATAGTTAAAAATAGCCACCGAACCTTGCCGCTGCAGCTGAAAGAGTGGAACAATACCTTCCCGCATTTGCGTAATTAAATTTTACCCTGTACTGGCAAAGACAGAAATTTAGAAGCAAACTGATATAACAAGATATTTGTTTGTGAATGTTTTTCTAAAGCACCCTTGGGAAGTGGCATTATTTTTATATTTACTCAAAAATAAGTCTTAAAATACATACGATTTTAAACTTTCGAAAAACAACAGTTAAATCAGAAGTTTGTTTTCTTTTTTTTTTAAATTGCCATCATTGCAGGTCCAAGGGTTAATCATTCTGTTTAACTTTATTTTGTATTTTTTATTTATTAATTTTTGTTTTTCGTATGTTTTTGTGTTTGCTCATGATTTCTAAATATTATTTAAAGTTTACCAAACATTGTGTTTTGAGTGTTTCTGCATTTTGTTTTGTGTGCGTTAATCCATATTGAGACGTCATTGTGAATAGGTTTTGTGTCCAAGCCTCAGGTCATAAAATTGCCAGAAAGCCAAGCCATAATCTTGCTCGCATTTCAGCTGATGGATCATAATGTATCATCGATAGGTATAGTTGATCATTTTATACCAGCCTTTATAAACTCTTGAAAAATGGTGGCTGCATTCAATTTTATTACTCTCACAAATTGATGGTAATCACTGGGAAATTTCTTGAAATGATTAATTTTATTCTAAGTGAAATAATAATGGAAGAAAACATCAGTGTGCTTTTTCAGTACTGCTAAGACGTGAATCCCTGCATTATTCAAGGGTTTACCGTGAATAAAAACATAACATGGAAGTTCAGATTTTCAATAAGTGCTTGCTTAATTTCCATGTTATTTTCCGAGGCACAGAACAGAAAAGTAAGGAAGTTGTAGCAGGTGTTATTGCTCTAAGAGGAGAAGATGGCAAAGAGATTTGGAGATTTCCTTTCTACACCAATGTCTTGGACGTTGCTTGCCACACTGACGTGAACAATGACGGCATAATCGACTGTGCCATATTGGGCAGCACAGGACTTCTGGCAACTATTAATGCCTCAAATGGTGAGTTTAGGTTCCAGGCGAATTTGGTAGTCCTTTTGAATTGTTACATGCCGTGTTAAATTTCGTACAATAGGTCACACTTTCTGGTATCTTCACGACCACGATGACCGGTCTGCCCAAATCAGCGCGATTTCCAGACCTTGCGTCTTGACAGAGACGGATTTTGACCGGGATGGCGTGGACGATTTTGTGACAACCGGTGTAATGACCTACGATGGATTTAGGAACATCGCCGAAGCAACCCCGGTTCCATCTTGGCAAATCTATGACGAACAAGTCGCGCATGTAGGCCTCTTATTGGTTTCGGGCAGTAATGGACAGATCATAGGGCAACCTTTACTTCTTCCCAATATGCTCGCTCCGGGCTCTTCTATTGGTTATCGTAAAATTCCTAACTTAGTAGTCTATAGCTTAGGGAACAGCACTAAATCCTTGCTGCTGCTTTTAGGAAGTGGTGATGGGAGTCGCATTAACCAACAAAATAATCCAGGTTGGCAGATACACTCGTAAGGTTTTTCCGCTCAGGGTTGATTAATGCCTGCTTTCGTTAACCCATTGACAATTAACATTACTTTTAAGCAAGCACGGCATAATGTTATTGCAATCCTAATTTTGGAGATTTTTTCAATCTTCAGAAACCGTTCTCATGATTTCCATTGAAGATTTATATGCAGGAGCAACACATGATAGAAAAGCCGAGGATTCTTA
The DNA here is from genome assembly GCA_034700785.1 of Rossiulus vilnensis. Classification (NCBI taxonomy): domain Eukaryota; kingdom Metazoa; phylum Arthropoda; class Diplopoda; order Julida; family Julidae; genus Rossiulus; species Rossiulus vilnensis. Next base: position 16,256 of record JAQIXS010000944.1, on the reverse strand, counting down.
CTATGCGGAGTTTAGGAATGTGTACAGGTACGCGTTAAACAATAATTTCTGTTAGTGTGGAAGTAAATGCAGTAAAGGGTTCCACGACACTTCATTGCGGGCTGGTTCATCGCTTCATTTTTTCGTAGCGGACAGGTTATCGCAAAAATGAGTCCATAATCTAACCAAACCAAAGCATACCCACTGTCGATACACCGTAGTAAAAATGAGTAACATTGGATGTATTGCAGTGCTAAGGGGAGCATACAGTCAATTACTGTGATGGAAAACGACCAATCGAAAGGTGGTGATATCTTGCTCCTAACGAATAATGACGAGGAGTTGATTTGTTTGGATGGAGCAAACGATTTAAGACTGAAATGGAAATACAGTAAAGAAAAGTCTAAAATCAGGTACAGTGTAGTTAATAATCACATTAATTATAAAGATAAGTCCAATTTGTTTCATCCATACAAAAGTTGGTTTGCATTCTGTAACAATACTGTTTCTTACAGCAAACCTGTTCTGGGCAAGTTCAATATGGATGGAATCTTGGACATTTTTATTATTCTTATGCCATTCAATTGCGCATCTTGTGATTGCAAATCTGAGGTCAGCACCAAAGTGATGAGGATATATCTACAACATGCTATACAAAGTTACTAAGTACTTTAATGTTATTTTCACATATTTCTGCAGATTACAGTATTAAATGGAAAAGATGGGCAGGAAATTACACACGCATTTGTCAACTCAATGGCATTCAACCCCATCGTGTTGTACAGTAACACCATCAATACCACGGACAAATTTATTTTCAAGAATGCCATACTGTCTAATGAAAGCGAAGGACAGGCAAGTAAAACAATGGAGTGGAGTTTTACGTCATTAATATTTGTACAGATACTGATAAAAATTGTTTTGCTTAGGAAAGTAAACATGCGGATGAAAAAGTGATTGCCAACAATGATGAAGACTTAAACAAGAACCAGTCTGCACTGCTACCACCTGTTTACACCAACATGAGCGAACAGGAGATCCACAATGGTATTACCAAAGAGCTAAATGTCAAATATAGCGTTTGATGATTTTAAATGCTACAATCGCCCTGATCTGATGTTACTTAATTTGTAGATGCTGCAGATAAAAACCCAGATCTGTTGGCTCAAGGGAAGATTAGAGATCACGACGTCATAACATCTGCTCTCCTTTGTAATGTACTCCTAATGGAATTTCTGAGGGACAGAGAATTATCCACGTGGGAAATCGATTTACCTCCCATAAATTGTTGCCAGGGTAAAGGGCATCATTCAGCTTTTTACATGTTTGTTCATATTCGAAGGGATTTCCGACTTTCCAGGTGCAGATGAGCCTTTCATTAATTATGATTGATCCTATTATATTGTGGCGGTTTTGTATTTTCAGGATTAAATACTGAAGACGACAATGATATAAGTAAATTATATTGCTCTGCTAACAATCCCAAAAATCAGAACATACTTAATAAATGAGTTTATTTTTGCAGTAATTGAAGAGCCCCAGTTTGGTTCAGCTTACCTAATTGTCACTGGAGAGTTTAAAGGAGCTTCGAAGATCAACTTGATAGACTTAAATGCAAGGTCCTCAGCTAGCTCATGTAACAAAGTTGCAGGTACTGCATTGCACCCTACAATTGAATAGATGCGAGCGAATGTACAGTATGTATAATATTTATTGAAAAAATTTACAAAGCAGCAGTGATATTTCAGAATTGTATATTCCATTAGTGTTGCTTCTGCCTGAAAAATTTAAACTCGCTTTTAAAATCCTATTGAAATAAAACAAGTCGCTTATAAGCATGAATATTGCAGTTCAGAAATGATAACGAACATTGCAATGTCATCATTATAACTCGTTAAAGCTCAGGACTCTAGCCAATAACATCATAACAGCAAGATTGAGAACGGAAGTGGTGCTCGTTCAACAACTTACCGAGGCATTTAGTTGGAAACCTAGATTGGAAGAAAACAAAATGAATTAGAAAGGTAGATCATGACAACCATGTCCATAGTTTAAAAGCGAACAATCAGTAATACTCTTTGAAGTTGTCATGAGATCAAGAAATCGAGATTTCTAGACCTTCTATAACTGAAAAGGCTCATCACATTGTATACGCATTGAGAAGTGCAAGCATTCCAAATCAAAACTTACCATCAACAAGTGTAATCATGTCTTGCAAAATGGACGGCGAAGGAAGAAACCTGTATTGATAAAATAAAATTCGTCAAGTTTCTACTCAAAATTTAAAGAACTCAAAACAAACTTTCTCGATTATTCTCAGACAAATGCCTAAATCATCAAACGTAAGTTAAGCTCGACTGCTGGGTCATCAGAGACCAACATAAAACATGTCAATCAGCAATGAACACCAGCAGGAACGAAACCTATCAGCCTCGTCATCGTTCTCCTCATTGAATAATCAAAAAGTACAAGACAATTAGTGAAACAATGCTTACATCACGTTTTGAATGCACGCATCTTTCTCACTAGTCAACTTTGAGGTCGCAAAGATCTGAAAAATTAAAATACCTTATTAGAATTCCCGATTAAAATTTACTTTCAAAAAGTATTAATTACGAGCATCAGTTCTAATACATTGAGATCACTTTAGTTCAGAAGTGTCCTAAGGCTGACATAAATTCATCACACACTTAAGCTAACCTATTCATCTTAAAGAAACATTACTTACAAATGTATCAGGACATATCCAAGCCCTTTAAAGTGCAGCAAATGTATGACCTAAAACAAAATAAGATTGCAAGTTTAGTTGATTTCATAGTACGTTTTTTGAAGCACGTTCTTATTTAGTGTTCAGGAAAGATTAAGCCTTATAAATCGTCACTGGCAATAGGTCGATATTTATCATCATAGTATATAAATTTGCACTGAAACTTGAGCACATTTTAATATCTTACATTTTGAGCCTTGTCCGCTTCCATCAATATGCCTTCATTAGATGAAGCCTAGATCTGCAATACAAAAACAAATTTATTAATTTAAATGCATTTAACAGTAACATTAATTGGAGACCAGTTCTTTTTTCAGAATGGTTTGTGGTCAGCACCATTGCTTTTGCACTATGAAGAGGTGTCATTTGTCGATCATCTTTAATTACTCTTAAATTTAGAATCAGAAATCAAGCATCATTTTTACCTTCAATTGGGAGGTCGATTGCTTCACATATCTGATAACCAGAATTAACCTGCAAATAATGGAGGATTACGTTTTAGGAATGTGCTTTCAGGATTTGTGTTACAAGTATACACGTACAGGCTTTACATAAAAAATCAGAATTATGGCTGCTTTTAATCAGGGGATTCAGTGACTCAAGTCTGACATGTTCCAAGTATCATCAATTAAGCCATGAATCAAAAGACTAAAAAGGAAAGTTATTTACCGTTTAAATTCTTCACTTGCAATTCCCACTTATAGGCGCTTTTGCCTTCAATTGCTTCACATTTGAGATTCGGAATTTATCTGCAAATAACGAATTTTTTTAGTAATTGTACCGTACTTGCAGGATTCGCGTTAGAAGTATCTACACGAAGGCTTTACATAAAATTCAGAATTATGGCTACTTTTAATCACGGGATTCAGTGACTCTAATCTGACATGTTCCAAGTATCATCATGAAATTTAGCCATCGAATTCGAAGTACCGGTACTGAAAAGAAAGTTTTTCACCTTTTATATTTCACTTTCATCTCTAGTTTCGTTTTTAACGTTCCTTTCTGTCGGCCTGAAACTGAAATTATAGGGTTTTGAGAAACACGACTAAACCATCACCACGCAATAATATTACTTTCAAATCAGACAGCCAAGGTGGTTCAACATGGAAATGTTCAGAAATAAAAAAATCTTGCGAAACCATGCACCTTCGTCATCATTTAGCATTCAATAAATAGGCAGACATTATAGTAAAAAAACCCGATCATTTCTACATACAAAAAATCATTTGCGATTTCATCGCATAGCTTATTTGTTTTTAAAAACGCCAGTTACATTTTGTAACAAAGGGAATTTGGCTATGAGCAGAAATGCCCCACGTGCATGAGGGGGTAACAATCGGATACAAATTGGACAGAAATCCAGAATTATCTCAGGCATCAGTAATTTAAATCGAAAAAACTATATACCTTTGGAAATAACTAACAACGGGCTAAATTATCATGCTATTATTTATCAATGGTAAAATACCTGATGGAAACCACGCTGATGTTCGTGCCATGATACAGTCTTCATAGCGTCGCAAAGCCACCAAGAAAATACGATGTCTACTTGCAATCCAGAACGCTTAAGGAAGAAAAATTTTGTGCAACTGCCTTTTATAGAAAGTCTCCAATGGAATAACACGCCCTTTTCAGGGGGTCCCTTGCTACGGGATTGCCCGGAAGTTGAATTCAAATTTCTGGCGGTCTGGCGGATGTCATGCTGGAAGGATAGGTGGGCTTTGGCGCTGCAATCGACCCTCAACAGTCCATTGAAGTTGTAAGACATAGTGCCCATCATGAAAATACCAAACCAGCTCAGCTAATAGTTTAAAGGAAGTGATATGTTGAAATTGCAAACGAATTTTCAAACTTTTATAATGTAACAAAAAAAAACATAGCTAGTATTAGTGCATAAGAACCACGAATATCGGAAGATTTAGGCCTTCCCAAAACGATGACCAGTATCATGGTCAGTAGAATGATTTCATGCCCATCATGCACAAAATAACAAGCCCCTAGTGATAAATTCTCGGATAATTCATTGCAATCCAAAACGCAGAAATACCTAATCAAAATTCGACAGATATTAGACAGACAAAATTTACAAGTCTTGACGTACCTAAGAAAGTGGTATTGATATTTGATATTGTTCGGGAATTTCAAAGAACATTTTGCACGCGCTTGTTAGCAAAATTGGGTTAAATTAACGGCCCGGTTTGAGAATTTACAAAATTTAGAAACATATCTGGAAATTCATATTTAAATTTTATACGAGCAAATATACCCTCCACGCAAACAATTTATGTTTCAAGTACTTGTTATGATTGCCAAATATATTTACACCGTGTAGAATTGGTCCTCCGTTAGGCTTATATTTTCCTATACAAGCGCAGGTGTTTCTATGATCCCTCACTAGATGGCGCCGCTCGCACTTCGATTGCCAATGCCCCTGGTCGTTTTCGGCAAGAAGAGAGGGCTGCTGAATCCGATTGTGTCGCTTTCATTGACTGGGTCTGGAGTTGTGTCAGCTGATTTCTGCGATACGTGACGAGCGTTGCTGGATTTCAACTTGTGGCGGCGAAAAATAAACGGTAAGTGCGAAATGTGTAGAAAAACTTTGAATGAAACCCGAGCTCGTTTCTCTCGCTGGGGAATGTTCTATTCCGTAATCCGTAGAATGGTCTGAATGGAATTGCCTTCCATGTGCGATTCGAATTCTGCCACTGAATTTTTATTTTTGATCCCTTCAGGGTATTTACTAACATAGCCCGAGCGTGAAAAATAAGTTAGATAAAACACTTAAAAATAGGCGTTGACTTATTCCACGTCTATGCCGCTCCTAGACATGGTTTTATTTTAGTGTTTGTAAAAAGTTTTCAAGAATAAACCGAAGCTGAGGACCTCAAAAAGATGTCTGCGAAATAAGCGTTGCTCCCGTTTTTGTGATTGCGAGCCATGGTTTAACCCCGGATCAAGGCGAAGATGTCGAGACGAGAGATTGGAAGTTTGATACGCTAAGGGAAGCGATTTTCAACTGCAAAACATGTGTCGTAATGTTAGCCGAGTGGGCCATTTGCCAGTAAAAAACGAATCGTTAGCGAATTGTTATGAAAACGCGCCGAACTAACTACGTGTACTCTGAGGGGGTGAGACAGTAATATCGGAGTTAATACTCCGCTTAAATACGCCCTTTAGTGCCTTGATTCGCTATTAAGCTTTGGTTCAAGGTAAAGTGGTTCCAATTCGAAGATCTGGCTCAGAGAGGTAAGATTCGCTAATATACGATATGTTTTTACATGTATAAGATATTGCCTTCTCAATTGCTCTGTTGGGTCATGGTTTGGTGTAAATCTTAACGTATATGAAACTTCGAAGTTCCGTAAATATGTTATGATCACTCGACATTTTTGTCCTATGACAACCTGTTATCATTTGGCGAAAAACCAACGGAATATTTTCAAAAGTTGCAAAACTTATTTGGTGGGCATTGGATAATTACTGCAACACCGATTAACCATCTTGGTATAATATGGATTTCACTTCACTACATCTTGGAAACCTGTGCATTAATTTATGCATTGCGATTGGTCGCCATAAAACTGCTGGATATTACTAAATTGTCATACTTAACATAGAAATGGCATTTACAAAGTGAGGAAGTATCTAGTAGCACCTATTTGCTAAATAGGTTGAGAAAATTCAAACGTGCCTTAAAGGGCTTGAGCTAATGGTCCCTTAATAATATGTAGTGGTTATACATACATGAATGAAGTGGTAGTTTTTTTTTCTAAGCAGTTTTTAATTCCTTTTAATAATTAATGTATCTGGCTTTCGATTTTGATTATTTTTTTTCAAAAAAATTCTCCCTTAGCGTTCCCTTCATTAGCTTAAAGTATTTATAAATGTTATTCAAAAGCTAGCAGAAATGCATCATTTGTGATTAGTTTTATGGTAGATTTAGAAAAAACTCCATCTCAAATGACGGATTTTTCCCGCTTTTCTTTACAAAGTAATGCATGCTTCTCGTCTGTCTGATTTTTACATCATCTTGGAATCAAAATTGAATTCTCCCCTTTCAACTTCGAAATGCAGTGCACGGATTTGAAACCGTCAACATTCCTATACTGTTCATGTGTATTTCCACAAGTTCTGGACAGTTCCTCTTGCCATACCGCATTTCATTGGAGGAGTTTCACCGAAAGTGGGTGGAATTACGGCTGATCGAAGTTTTTTTTAGCGTCAACTAGATTTTAAATTAGACATGACATAGCAAATGTAATCTATTAAGTTCAATACACAACTTATAAAAAGGGAAACAGCAATAAGCAATTGATATATCCGACTGGTAACTAAAGAAAATCTATCACAAAGACGACGGACAAGGCTTTCAGTATGATCATCGGACGTTAATGATGCATTCAATCGAATTAAAGCAACACGAAATGAAAGCTGCACGAAGAAATGTTTGTCAGCCGATCCTGGGAATGGGTGGACCTTGCACTTTCCTGATTTAGCTCACTCAAATAACGCTCGAAATTCCTTAATTAATGAAGTCAGAAAGCATGGCTGTTGACCCCCTTCACCCACACATGTGTTTTGCCTTCCACTCAGATTCACTCGCAAATGTAATTTGTAACGATTCACGAAAGAAGCGTGTATAGGTTTGCGAGAGCGAAATGTTTGAGACTCAATCTTTGTCAGCTCGCTTTAATTGGACGTAATATCCGAAGACGAGCGCTATTTGGGTCATGGCACCCATCGCCGTGTGCATCTTTTTTTCTACGCAGGCTTTTCTCAGATGTTTGTCACACAGAGCTGCCACAGTGCCATTGAAGTGAGCAGAAATTTACCTACGTGTATGTAACTGAAACAGGTTGGGATCATTTGGCGATGTCCAAGGACAAAATGACATGCACGTTGGGTTTTCACGGGTCTTTAGCACGTAAACCAATGCATTAACTACTTGTACTTTAATTCTAGTTTTATCGATGTTTTAAAATGGGAGATAACTTTGTTATCTACCGCGTTCGACAAAAGTTGGAAATGTCTTTGTTGTTGGTTACCTTATGCTAACGTTTTGGAGAGGTAAGAGGTTATATGTAAAAATATTCATTGTTATCATACACTGTAACTGTGATGGGAAAATTCAATGAATGAATATTAAGTAAATGAATATTACTACCGTATGTACTCAAATAGGTCACCCCCGAATATAAGTCGCACCCACAGTTATAAGGGTCCAGGTTTGGAAAAACAAATTTTTTTCTTGAATCAAAAACGCTCTTAATTTGCTGACATGTGTACAATTCTGGCTTTTATTTCCGTCTGCATAAGCAATAACTTCCAGTTTAAACTGCGCATTATAACTCTGCTTTTTCCCATCATTCTCATCTAAAACGCAGCAAAAATGTTCAAACAAATTGCTGTTACATTTTTTACGATCCCTCCCTATAACAAGATTGCATTTTGCTTTGTACCTTATTTTAAGACGCACCCTAATTTTGATCGTAATTTGCCCAAATTTAAAGGTGTTAAAGTTGGGGTGGTTTTTTTTTGCGAAGTTTTAAATGTTAATAGAACAAATAGAAAATTGAGTGAATAATGTATAGTGAAATAAGGACTCTTTGGCACTTAATCTTGAAATAATATAAATGGGAGAGGTTTGCGTGTGCGCGCTCCTGATAAATTTGTCTGTAATTTTATTTAAATACAATTTTGTTATTTTCGACCGACAACAATTTTAGGATTGTGGTTTCATGTTTTGTAATGGTGGTAGTCTGTTGGGCGTAAATAACACGAAGCCTAGCCGGCAACCATCAAAACTACACACTGTACAGTTTTAAGAATTGAATTTAAAACAGGATCTAAGTAGTTGTGATCCCAATTTTTAGCCTGGGATCACACGAGGTTTTTTATTTATTTGTTTTTTAGATGTTATAATGTCGTTATGTCCATGCCAGAAATATATTGTTTCACGTGTGTGTTGTGTGATAAAGAACAATGCAGTTCTACACTTTTTCTGATTTTTGTTTTTTTAATTGTTCGACCCAAATCCCCAACAAGTAGTTTTCAACTCAGATATAATGCAAGTAAACCTCAGATATTGTCCTTGGCATTAAAACTGCGCTTAGGAGTATTACTCCAAAAAGGATTAGTGGGGATGCGGACGATCTTTCTTAATCCCATCGTTGTGTTTGTTAATCTTATGCTTCATTGTAAGATAATTCGCAAACGTCGATTTAATTACTGTATCGATTTCCCGTTTCTAAGCTGCTGAATTGATCGCCGAGTGAGAAAGGTTAGACGAGGTCACATGGAGTCTTTTAAGCACCTAAGGTGTAATTGTTGCATTGTTATACAATGTCAATAATTAGGTAATGCTGACCTCTGGGGTTAATTGCTCTTGTTCGTGCAACGAGAGGGCTTTAATTTGATCCCGTTTATTTTTTTCTGTTGTTGAACTTCGCGCACACTTTATTATTTCGCGCGCTAAAAAGAGGGAAATCGGTCGCCATTTTAAGAACTTTGGATAAGATTTATTCAGGGCTAAAAAAAGTAACTTTTTGTGCTTGGGATTCAGTGGATTATAAAATATAAATAAAAAATATGTACGTCAAAATATTCGTGTGGAGAAATGTACCATGCATAACTCCTTATGCAAAAACGTTTAGCTTAACTGACTCCTTTCTGAAATTGGGCTCTAAATTCAGCCAATTAGGATTTAAAAAATTTCTATCGTTATATTATTCCTTTCCAATTTATCGAAGGCCTACTGTATATACATCTACGTGTAGTTGTGCTCATTGTGAATCATTCTTGAACTTAATTCTTGCAGCATATCTCAAGTAGCTGCTGAAATGCGCTAAAGTCAGAAAGTGCTAATCAAGCGAGTTCCGTCTAACTTAACTGCACACAATTCTGCGTCTTTGCCCACGATTTTCGTTAATTAAAACTGGTTTTAATAGCATATCACTGTAATCTGAGATTGGTGCAACGTCCTAAATGGAGTTTTTATCTTGATTTGGCTTCCACAAAAAGAACTGTTACTGAAATATAATAGGCATACAAGTAGCATAGCAACATTATTTTTTTGTTAAAAAGGTTAAAGTACAATTGCGCTTAAATTTGTTTTGCACTTGTTTTAGGGAGTTCAGTAGATAAAGTAATGTTTGTTTAAAAAAAAAATATTTTAGGAAAATCTAAAATAAGTTGTAAAGCGACATTTGTGTTCTATTAAAAGACTGAAACGCACTACTGTATCTACGATTAAATTCGTTTTGCACTTTAGTTTTAGGGATCTTAGTAAATAAAATAACAATTTTTGTATGTGTTAATTTCAGGAAAATCCAATTTCCCCATCATGTTTTTTTTGCTACCTCTGACATTGGGAGCAGTTCTTGGGAATATTTTGAAAAGGGGATGTGGTTGCTGTCATAATTTGATCGTTCTGAGTAATGTTTACTCGTAATTACACACATTTTTTTTTCTGCTTAAAAATTGAAATATGGACTCCGAGTCTTCGGCAGTGGGCTCGATGTAACTCCAGCGTCCCCGGGACATTGACGGCGGTCTGGCAAAGGCAGAAGCGTCATACACTGTAGGTGAAAATCTATAGGCGAGATGGCACCACGTGTAGGTGGATGGTTATTATGACTCGTCCTGATACATTGTTCTATAAATTAAGTTTATAAAAACAGGAAATTTCACGACACATTTGATTGCTGGAATTGCTCTTTCTGTCCCTTTAATCTGGTGTAAAGGAAGAGCTTTTGCGAAAATACATGTACATGCACCTCGCTTGGTCAAATTAGAAGATAAGGAAACCTGACGTTTTAGATAGCCAAATAAGAAAGGGTGAAAAATAATCCTGACATTAAACTATGTTCGGTCTATTTATAAATGCACGAAACTCGTTTCGAGTTTTTCCTACAAAATTTACTTGTACTACTCTATGTACATAAAAAATAAACAAGGAGAGATGAAATGGACCTGCTTAGCTGGTTTTTTGTCTGTATCTATTTTAATGGCGTTAGATAATGCGGAAACAACTTCCATTTGTCATATCTCTAATTGAAGCTGAAATGAGAGGTTACGTGGTTTTACTTGTCGCTAACTGAAAATTTCTTGAAATATTAGCTCTAGCGCTTGTACATCTACTGTCAGTAAGGCTATGAAATGTGGTAGGGGGTGTAATCCATTAACCCAATTTATATTTAATCAGCTTACTTTCTGTACACTGATGCTTTTTTCACTAAACTTTGATATTGATAACATGTTGCTAAAAAAACCGTGTACTAAATGTCGCATTTATGCTGTATCACATTCAATAAACATGTTTATCGGATTAACACTTCACACAAAACACTTTCTGACGCTCATGTTTAATGACAACCTGTTATACATAGTTCGCACACATGCAACGAATGTAAATTAAATCGTATTTGAAACAACGATTTAACTACAACGTCAGTATCCACGAACATGCAATATTATATTACAAATTCATTTTTCAAATATTCGATAACTGTAGTTCAATATAATTAGTTTCTTTGTAATCCTATGTATCTCGTATTGCATGCATCAAAAACTACTTTTAGAAAAGTTCCGTAGGCTTCATCAGACTATTAAAGTGGTCCATGGGACCAAATACTTAGAGCTCTGACTATATCATCTATATCAAGTTTTTTTGATTATGCAGCATATACACGTATATAAATAAGACTCAAGATAGCATGACTTCGTTTCATTGTAAAAAATGGACTAAGATGCTTGCGAAAATTGCGTTCAATTGTGCAACTCAAAGTGTGCATGCACGGGGACCGACATCTCCTGTCTAAATTTCACAATATTGCTATTTTTGAATTTTGATCAGCGACTGATCCACTAAGATTACATTTATTTGGCCCGAATCGCATTCAATACACACTGTAGACATTGCTATCAATTTTGTTGGAAGAAAGCAGCAGGCCTAATGGACTTTTATTGCATTTGTTAGTTAATGGTAAATGCAATGATTATAGGTGGCTACACACGGCAGACTTTAAAATTTTACAGTACAGATGAACGATTTAGGGCAAATTGAAAAATGTTGAACGTTAACCTGTGGAGGAATCATTTTCTGACCAATGAAGTTATGTTTTTTTTTTGTTTTTTTTAACTGCTCTTAATTTTCATTTTGGATATGTCCGTGTGTGGCTACCTATTGAGTTTCCAAGTTTGGAATCATAAACTACAATGACTCGAAGTTGTCACATGACCAATCAGTGTACATACCTTGGGAAATCTGCCTAAATGCATGGTTAACCGCCTGAGAAATTCTCAGAGTTGTGAATCTGATCTCAGGATAATCATGTGCTTGCTGCCTGACATGAACATGAAGTTAATTTTGTTTGTAACAATTTGTCTTTCAGTTTTTATGAATCTTTAAGGCATGTGCTACTGATTACTAAATTTATCCCATTAAACTATTACGTCATAGTCTGGATCACGTGTATACCTGACTTAATGGTGCAACCTGCACCACGATGTTATGTGTGTTGCGGGTGAGATTCAGAGTGTAGTAAAGCTGAGCCTGACCTTCGCGTTGTGAAGTAGTACAATTAAAAATATGAATTGGATCCACAAGGGTAACACAAGGGTCCTAAACCAGTGGTATCTTCCTTGAATTTCGAATAGAATGGTACTCGCGTATAGTGCGAGTCAGACGAGAAAACTATTCTATAGGACGCTCAACTTAAACTATAGATACCAAGATGTCTGCGGGTCTTTCAAATCTTTAAAAAGTCGTTAAATTGGCACTATGGTAATTAATTTTATAACTATGAAAGTCTATGATTGAGTCAACGGATCATTTTTGACGTTTATCTAAGTAACCAACTTGAACATTTTCTTATTACCGTTTATTTGCGTGAAAAGGAATCGCCCGACCTAAAGGTACTCTAAATGCCCAATTTAAAATCGGAATAGCTCGTTTTGCTAACACTTTAAAACACTTTCAAATGCACCTGAATTATCTAAAATTCTTCTTGAATTTCGTGAATAGTCTGAAAATGTAACGTCATAAATTCACACCAATTGTACTGAAAATGTTTATATCATGCATGGTATTCTCTGCATATACGATTCTTTTATGCATGTAATGCAGTGACAGGGGTAAAGGTATGAATGCAGTTGTCTCAAAACGTTACTCTTTACTCATTGTTTTAAGGCTTTTCACCTGAGAAATTGCTGGGGAAATTTAGCCAAATCAGGCGAATTTTAAACAACAAGCAATTGTTTACAAAACGAAACGTTCAGATTTCAAAATTCGATATCAACTGACAAGGCCTACTTGCTGAACAAAATATTTTTTGATACTTTTAGGCTGGTCAGTTTCTTTGCTCGCTAGTGTACATTATGTTAAAACAGAAACTGCTGAAAATCAAGACAAACTTATGTCATTGATTTAAATTTCAAATTTCGAAAGCACCCTATATGTATTGAAATCAGATGAATGTATGGTTCCGCTATATAATCAAACATGAATTCAAGATTTTTTTAAAAAAAAAAAGATCTCCTTACAAAACTTGTGTAGACATTGTTTTAAAACTTAATTGGAACAGACTATATTGAAAAAAATAATTCTGAAGTGTTGTTCGGTGAAGCCCAACATTCTACTTAAGGGTAAATTTATCAGTCTAAATAAGAGCAATGTTAGTTAGTACGTTTACGTGAATATGTCGTGAATATACTCAGCATTGTTTCGTGTTGATCAATTGAGCCGAATTTACGATCACTTTTGTGATGTTAGTGCCGCGCTTTTTGAAACTGCATTTCCCCAGGAATGCAATTGTCCTCATTCGCACCCCCCTTCTTAACGAACCTGTCACCTGTGACGTAAAGAAATATGTCACATTGCGGTGATAGAAGTTACGTACGCGTAAATAGTTTATACTATTTGGCTCGAGATGCTTTCCTTATTTTCGGTTTCCTGCCAAGTAATTCTAGCCCGAAATCTAGAAAAACTTCGAAGTGACTTCCTCTTTATTTACATGTTCAGTGGATATATTTATATGCTCTCGTATGAGCAATGGTAAGTAACATTTTGAAACTAATTGTAGCAAGTGAATTGAGCATCTTGTTACTGACCAATGTAGAGGGACAGAGGGTGAAGCCAGCACCCGTGACCCACGCAGTGGTCAAGCTGGTCGATTTTGACGTCTTTGTCTTTGAATTTGTTGTTTTCCAATCGTGGTACGTAGTGGTGTTTTTCATGGTCCTGTTTTTCATGGTCATGGCAACCAGTTTGCTAATCGAGATGATCAATTCAAGGGTGCTTGTGTTAGTGCTCTCGTATTAGCACGCGATTCGCAGCGCATAATTACAGTTTTAACTCGATGTTCAGCCGTTAACTAACCTAGCATCCGTGTTGTCTCCGTGCCTTGAAAGTTGAAATGCATGAATGCCACTTGTTGCGCAACAGGAAGACGTGCTCAAATATCACCCCAAACCCCATGCAGCCAATTTTCAGGCCATTATGGTTAATTGTGGCGAATTACTGCGCTGTTTATGATGTCATACCAACTCGCTCGTTGTTGTCAATCATGTTTACCATTTCATTCGGCTTCAACTTTGAAGATACATGTAAGCTTTACATGTACCTAAATGTATAAATTTACATCCAGGAGGGTATCGCAAACATACATGTACCTGGAAATACACATTGGCAGTGGTTCATGAACTTCATGGGCTTACTCAAGTCCCACCCTATTAATTCGCTCTATCATAGATGAAAAAGCAAAGAAACGACTATTTCAATCTGAATAAAAACTGATTTTTTTCTTCATTAAAGCATAGCAATAAGATCGAGCTTTGAATAAAATATAAAAATTACATTAGATCAAAGGCACAAAAATATCAGCGCACAATTTCACGAGATGATAAACAAGGTTTGCACTAATTTTGGTCCTTTTTTCTAATCAAAAATCTCCAAATGAATTAAATTAGGTGTCATCATCCGGAGTTAGGACTATTGACGTTAACATAACTGAACAGTTTCATTTTTCATTAAAGTAAAGGACAAATCATAGCAAAGATGTGTTATGCAAGTCATTTGAGATCTAATAAAGTCAAACTAATTAAAGTGTTCTAATTAATTAAACAAGAATGGTAACGTGCATGATGCCAGAGCTTATTGAAATGCGTTTGATTTATGAGCACATGAAGCCTTTGATTATTAATTACGGCATATATAATCTAAATTAAGAACTTGAAACGATTTCTTTTTGCATTCAGTTACAGTCAGTATATAAATGCACATGTATGTGCTTCTCTTTCTTGGGCCCATTCTTTTTCTATTATTTTTTCAAACATCTGGCAGCGCATATGCCAACTAAAGTTACCTTAATTTCATAACGTTGGCAACATTGTGTATGCCTTCATAAAACACATGATGCAGGGCTACCCTGGCACGCAATTACCACAAGGCTGTTATAGCGAATTACAATTCATTAAAGGTATTCATGACACTCATAAATTAAACTCGAGTGTAAAGGTGCTGTTTTTGACTCTTGTCGACGTGATAACTCATCAATTAACCAGTTTAATGCGGCGGTACTTACGTGCCTTAACTCTTATAATATGCATTAAGGGTCCGTAATTAATTCACCCCTCTTTTATTCCGTCTAGGTGCGTAGTTTTTTACGTTTATTTATGTATCTAGCGGCTCAAAGCTATGAGGCAAATTGAATGCCCATAACAATTCATATTCGCCTCCGCCATTTTTACTGGTCCCATCATATAGAAAATGCTCCAAAAAATACATGATTTATGCTGAAATGGAAATTTTATATTATTTAATATGGAAATGGACGGTAGGCTACATGTTAGAGACATAATGACATCAGTGTTTGGAGTCATCAGATTCTGAGTAAACTGTATTCTGATACACTGTCTTTGCTATGGTGACGCAGACAGAATCCCTCAACTTAGTCAGGTGGCCAATGTATAGAAAACTACTGCAATTTAAAAAATGAATTTTTTTTTCACTTTTTACACACAACTGTAAATTATCATCACTTTCATTAAAAACCTAAGTTCTTTATTTAATATTCTGTTGTGATTAAGATTACGGTCTTTCAAATTTGAATTGACTGTTGCGCTGCTAAAAGTACATGCATTAAAATCAATTTTTACAATCAGTATTGATATTGAAGGCTGTAGCTTCAAAACTTTGTATTGTAAAGTTCATATGGTGCAATTATTAAATTTACTGATGTTTTATTTGAAATTACAACATGGAACTTACATTTTAAAGATATAGTTTTCAAAACTGTTGAAACGGTTCACAACTTACATGTATTAATTTCCCTAAGACGCATTTTCCTAACAGCAGCTTTGTCAAGGGTCCCTTGAAATCGCTTAACGCAGTTAGGTGGTCAACTTGACAGGTTTTAGTGTACATGCAAGTTTCCCAACTTCCCAATATGGCACATCATTGAGTTGAGCAGCTTAGCATAGCTTTAGGCAAAGTGTGTTTACAAAATTGATT
>JAQIXS010000943.1:0-36231 GCA_034700785.1 Rossiulus vilnensis | reverse complement strand
TCTTCTTTCGATCTTCACGGGTGGAAGATGGCAGACTGAACATTTAGAACAATTTCATCGATTACACTTGCCAGGCGCTCCAGTATGTCGACTACTCTTTCCTGGAAGGCGAACAGAGCGAAAAGATCCGCGCCGTGCTTAATATGTCACCAAACTTCGCTCTACACGGTAGAAAATGAAATTTGTGGCTACGGTCATACTAAAAACAAAATGATCTTCAGAAAATGCAACACCGCGATTTCTGCGCTAGCTAAGTGCCGGTCACGGTAGTATAAACAGAATTGTTCTCCTCACATCCGTTCATCGACTAGACCTTCCACTTCGGGAAAATGAATTCTTACGAAGAAATGGATGATCCTGACACCAAATCCTCAGCAATGGCTTCGGAGAAGGCAGCTGAGTCAGACGACATTCCCGAGATCAAAGTTGAACCAGAAAGCGTTGACGACAGATTGACGACCGAAGAAAATGGCAGACAATCCCCGTGCCCCTCGTCGGCGTCCTCCTCCTCGTCCTGGACCACCGCCTCTTGTGCTCCATCTGCCGCTCTTGAACCTCTTCCAACTCTGAAGAAGCTGATACGAATTTCGGCAGCAGAAGCCAGAAACAGGTTCTTAAAGATTGTAGCTCGGGGAGTGAGCTTCACCCGGTCTTCTTTACTCGCTCACCTTAACATTTCTGGCGTATTTCAGGAGCTTTCTAGTGGGCAGCTCTCACGGCTGGGGCTCGTTGTTGGGTGCTGGACAACTGGACCTGACACTGGCAGACAGGACCCTTAGCCTGTTCATCGGAACATGGAACATGAACGAGATCAAGGAGGTGACCCCTCAAATAGGGGACTTCTTGCTGCCGCCTGCCCTCGAGCAGCTGCCAGACTGCTATGCAATTGGCACGCAGGAGAATACATTGTCCAAGTAATTTAAATTCGAGAAGCATTTCGACGTCGTCCAAATCATTCCTGTTCGGAAAAAAGATTGGTGTCAGTTAGCTGTTAGGTCACTGTCTTTCCTATAAAATTATTTGTTCAACAATTCACAGTTATACAGCCTTAAACACTATCTAACATTTTCCATTTTTTTAGATAATGCATCATTACTGACTTTTTTAACGTGCTCATTATAGCACTGAGGAACTGTCCCGAGATACCCCAGCAGAACATGATTGCAATCATTTTGGAGTGATTTGAAATCAATTCAAATTGGTTACAATACATGATTATGTCAAATCTATGAAATCAAAAAATATTGCAATACATCAGTTTTGATTTCAGATCACACCAACATGGTCATTTAATGATGGGTTTATGCAAATCCAAATCTTACTGATCATGTTTCTATTTTCATGCAATTTTGCAGAGAGGAATGGGAAGTGACGATGCAAGAGGCGATCGGGCTAACCCATGTCCTGCTACACTCCGTTGTGCTCGGGACCCTGCATCTTGGCATTTTCGTACGCCGAGAACTGATTTGGTTCTGTTCTGGTAAGACAACTTCTGCATCCTGATCCTGTCGTCATCCAGACTCTTAAGGCCTAAACGTTTGCTTTTCGACCAGAATGCGAGGAAGCCACGATCGCCACCCGCCAGGGGACCGTCATCAAAACCAAAGGAGCAGTGGCAGCGGCAGTGCAAATATTCGGCACCACTTTTCTGTTTGTCAACAGTCACTTAGCGGGTAAGTTGTATTGCCAAACTGATTATTTCTAGTCATGGTGGTAACTTAGTGTGACTGTCTCTGCTTTTAATAGCCCATGAATGCAATCTGAAAGAGCGCATATCCGACTACGAGAAGATTCGGGAGGGCTTGGAATTCCCGAGGAAGAAGCTGAACTCAGGTGGCCAAAACTACGTACAATTGTGGAATTATACAAAAAGGGTTCTCATCTTCAATCCTAGTTCTTGAGATATTGCCAATTATATCAATTAATGAAGTAACTTGAGAAAAATTAGTTATACGTTTATTTATGTTTATTGCTATGTATTGAAAGAAAAAAGCAAACTTTTTATTGAAGAATTTTCAAAAATATACCAACGTAAAGAAATCACATTATTGTAAAGCAACAACAATTTTTTTTTATCAATTTGACGAATTTTATCATGACAGTAACTTAAAATCAAAGATGTTGGCCCTTTTCACATTGTGCCTCAATTTTCCCTTAGCTCTATTTGTGACGTGTGCTTACCTTGCAGATGTGACCTCGCACTTTGACTGCACGTTTTGGTTCGGCGATCTCAACTTCCGCATCACGCGGCCTCGTGACGACGTGCTCGCGGCGTTGCGAGACCCCGCACCCGATTTGGTCGAGCTTTTGCAGAAAGACCAACTATGTGTTATTCTCCAAAATGGCAAGTGGCAGCTTGGAAGTACCAAATCATCTTGAAGGTTTGGCACGTATCGAAATTTCAAAAAGAATACAACTTATTTCAGGAGGGGCCTTTTCTCATTTCCACGAGAAGGAGATCAACTTTGCACCCACCTTCAAGTATGATGTTGGAACGGATGCCTTCGACACCTCGGAGAAGCAAAGAACTCCGGCATACACTGTAAGTGAGAATGTCGAATATTACCGAGTAACTTCACGCTTACCATACTCACCGATGTTGCACTGTAGGACAGAATTCTGTGCCGTACCAAGAAAAAGACGGCCACGTCCTGCCTGCTTTACGATTCCGTCCCCTCCGTCCAGATGTCCGACCACAAGCCGGTGTTCGCCCTATTCAACTGCCACCTTCGGCCGGGCCGCGACAACATTCCTCTTGCCGCCGGACTTTTCAACAGAACCGTTTATCTAAAAGCATTGTCGAGAAGAGCGGCCCATCTTGATCCGCATTTCATCGGTCAGAGGACGAGTAAATTTTGCGCAGTCATGTAGGCCAAGTTGTCAAGTTGTACATATCCAAAGTTTTGAATTTATGGAAATAAATTATTTTTATCGATCGTTTTTTAATCCCGGTTATCCAGAGGCACCTTTTTCGAAACACTGGCCTGGTGAATCTAGCGTGACCAAGAATAGGTTCTTTACGCATAATTTATTTCTCGATTTCAATTTGCGCAGTATTTAATGTGACTGCGGTACAGTGGCCTGTGGATGGAAGCAGTGAAAGATTCCGAATTGCACTTCGTCGTCGATTTCTGCCCGTGCAAAAAACGTCACAAATCATGGTTGAATTTAGCACCAGTTTCCTGCAGGACATCCCCGAATGTGACTCGGGATCTAGCGAACCCTGCAACGGCCTTCCGTAATGCGTGCAACATAATTTAAACTTTAAAAATAGGTCTTTCAACGTGTAAAAATGGGACTGGAATATATATCTTTTAGCAACATTAATGAACGTGATAGCTCTCTTTATCTCTCGGTTAGCTGACTATTGATCTGGACGAGGGGGGCTTCACTTCCATATCTGACCGAGCTGAAAGACAATAGAAATCTGCATGAAAAAGTGAAAAACAAGTCTGGGTGAGGACAGCGTGATGCACCCGTTTAAAAAGATAAATCTAGTGGTCTTCCCCTGGGCTTAAAATTGCTATTTGGGAGTGCCGGTCTATTCTCGTTAGTTTATGGAAATATTGGGTGCGGAATGAAAAAATTCAAAGCACTTAATACAATGTTAGCCGGAAAAGCAGAGGGATTTGGATTTCACGGCAAGGTCTAGATCTACAACGGAAAAACAAAATGAAAAGAAAATGAACGGATTGATGGGTTAATGGGCGAGTTTCAACCTAGCGTGCTTCAATGGCAACTGTTGGTGGGAAGATCGTGCTTTTTAATCGCAAACGTGCAAGCTGAGTGAAGAGGGTTTAGCATGGCCAAACGGAATAATTACCTGTCCGCTAACTCCACCACCCCGGGACTCCTCTTTCTCCAGGATCTTGTTAAGCTGTTCGTCCGAAAACTGAACGACGGTTGCGATGACTTTGGCGAGAGTCTGAATGCAATTGTAAAACAGGAATGAGAACATCACGGAACTTCTCTCGGATAGCAGAAAAAATGCCGTGCATATTAGCAAATTTTGTTAGGTAAAGGAGCAAAAATGAAAAATATACCCATCCGAAACATTTGTGCGATTGCAGAGTGAGGAAAAAAATATTTAAACCATAAACGTACCAAAGTTTCCCGTCCCATCATGTATTCAAATAAGATATTCTTTAAGTACTGAAAAGAAAAGGTACGGCATTATGTTCTAGGGTTTTAAGCGGTCTTAATTTCCTGGAGGAATTAACATTCTTAGCAACCTCTATTTCTAGTGATTGTAAGGCAGGTCGATCCCTAAAAATCCCCTTCCCCACAGATTTTCCCGAAGGCACAGGGCAGTTGGACGCTTGCAGAATCTGGTGCAGCTCGCTCACTTCAGCTCTGTTTCAAGGGTCAGAATTAGCATTCATTTGACACGCTTCAAGAGCCAATGTAGTTCATTTAACAACTAACTTGTGCCTGTCTTTCAGCATCTCCATTTGGGTCTGCATTGTCATAATTTGCCGTCTAAGCAGCTCACTGCTTTGTCCTCCACTCTCGATTGCTGATGAGGCCAAATTGGTTTGCTGCTGAAGTTCCTAGAAAATCATGATTGATTCGAAAATATAGCAGATGTATTGCATTGGCTGGCAATGGCCAAATAAGGAAACGGGCTTGCTGCATTTTTGGTTTAAACAAGATTAGCAATGAGCAATGAGCCTCAATTGACATTCAAAGGTTTTTTTGTGGTTAGTTAAAAACACGAAACAACAAGCAGCAAACAGGGCCGAATAAGGAATTAAATTCTAATGCACATTTCTTAAAACAGCATTGAAGCACCTCTTCAATCATCCCTTCAGTTTAGTTTAAACGTTTTTAATGCTTCACTTCATCGAATTGTCACAGAGGCTTCAATGAGCATTTACATTGCAGAGAATGCAAATAAATGCATCCAGAAACGTGACGTTTAGCAAACGACATTGTTAAAGAAAATGGTTGGAATTGAAAATAAAAATGGGGAAAAAAAATAATTGAAAATAATTAAATACCTCCTGGGTAACCTCAATTTTGGCTACAGAATTGTAATCAATGGCGGGTGCCAACTAAAACGAATTGAAATAAAAATGCAACTTAAAAAGCAAATGCGTTATAAACACTTTCACTGTTCTTTGTTTTTTGTATACTATAAGTTCAATTCTTTAATAAAATTAAAAGAAAAAAAATCTTCTAAAGTAAAAACTTCGTGATTGTTTACCAGTAATTCCAAGAACGGTTGAAATTTTGACAACAAGAAACAGAAATAAATGTCACAATTGGACATTGTTTTATACAGTAACGAAAGCTAGGCAACAGGCAATGGCAGTACTTGAACAAGGAAAAAAAGCAGAAAACAATGTTGTAAATGGATCCCACCTTCCGTTCCAGTTGCCACTCTTGCGTGAGTCCATTGACGTCTTCTTCGTGTATAGCAGCCTGCTGCTTCAGCTCCTTCCTCAACATGGCCTTCCACTTCTTCTCCAGCTCCTGCATTTGGCGCTGGTGTTCCGTTTTCATCAAATCCATTTTTTCCTCGTAGGCCTGGCTGCACTTTTCCAGCTCGGCTGATTTCGCCTGCGAAAAAAAGGATCGCACTGTAGCCGCAGACTCGGGGCAACTGAAATTTGTTCCCATGACCGAATACCTGAATGATGCCTTCTTTCTCTTCTAGGGTCATTTCGTACGTTATTTCCTTCTCGCCAAACTCATTCTGTAACTCGTTTAGGTGCACTGCATGTTCCCGCCTCAGTCTGTTGTCCTCGTTCAACGAAGTTTCTGTCGGAAAATGGAATACTTCCAAAAATTACATTGCATAGCACCGTTCAAACGACTCCCACTACTTAAATTTCCAAGTAAATTTGGCGAATGGTAAGTTTTTGCTACAAACTCAATAGGCTGAATGGAAACTGAGTGGTACTTCAAAATTGACAAAGTCTAAAATGAGTTAATTCCACGGAAACATGTACAGTGCGACTGCACACAAATTTGGATAATCGGTCGTGATTAAACCGATTAGAAACCCAGATTAGCAAAAGTTAGCTTCCCATAGCTGAATTGAGGGTGGCAAACAATTTCCAAGATTTGAAATTTAGGACTTTTTAGATAAAATTTTAGGTTTTATTATTCTAGTCCTTATTTATTTTAGCTTAATACAATAGTAAAATAATTATTGCACAGTCTTTTTTAAGACAAAGGCAGTGTTTCAAAATGCATCTGTTTGAGAACACAGTGTACACTTAGGACTTGTTTGCTACTCTGGATTTGCCAAAGTATCATCGACTAATAGGCTACAGTGATAAATAAAATAGCAAAGGTACGCATGCCATCAAAAAACGACAATCGGGAATAGAAATAAAAAACCGGCCATGACACATCCAGCAAGCAAGGAGAATTTGAACGGCAACAAAAGGCGAAAGGCGAATGGCTCGAGAAATCCATGCCAAGAAAAGGGAAAAACCAAAACGGTCGAACTGACAAACGATAGGAGTGCACGGCCAGTTTGTGCTTGAAAATTACCTATGGCCTTAGCCAACGCTTGCTGACCATCTTCCTCTTTTTGGGCAATCATCTCGGAGAACTCCTTCACCAGCTGCTTTATTTTGATGGCATGCTCCTCCTCTTTGCATTTCAATATCCATTCATACTCACTGGACCCGCCCTCGGCCGGCAGCTGCGCCTCCAGAAGCAGGGCCAGTTCCTCCTTTTCCGCCAGCCTTCTGCGTACTTCGGCCAATTCGTTTTCGCTCGTCTTCAGACTGGCCTCGGCCTGCTCCAGCTGCGTTTGCAGGTTGTCTATCCTCTGGCTCATTTCCTGGTGGTTTTCTTGCGCATGGAGCAGACTCTCGTCGATCTGCGAGTTCTTCAGTGCAAGCTCGGCAATTAGAGCCTCCTGGTGGAAAAAGCAAGTGTGAAACTTAAGTACCACTTGGGAAAAACAGCTTGAATCTGGAATCTTTTTTGGAATTCTCAGTCGGATTTGCCTTAGCATTCATTTTACCGTCCATTCAAAGTTATGAAATTTAACTTTCACCGCATTGTGTAATAGAATTTATGTCAGTCAAAATGTAAGAGTACCTTTTCTTCTGAGCAGCTCGCCTTCTCGTTTTCCAGAGCGGTTTGCAGCTCCTCGAGCGACTTTTCAAAACCAGCGATCTTGTCTTGGAATTCCACCGCCACGTTGTTCCTCTCCTTTGCGAGTTTCTCCGAATAGGCTTCGTCGTCAGTCCTCTTTTGCTCTTCGAGGTTGGCTATCTTTGACTGCAGCTCCTCTTTAGCCTTATCAGCATCGTACACCAACTGCTTCTGAAGAGAGCAAATGTTTTGATTATGTGGGACATAGGTCGAGATTTCTAACGAGTCGAGTGCACTCAAACTTGAAATTTCTATCAGCGTGTACATGGTTTGTACTTTTCTGTCCATGAGTATCTCATATTTAAGAGGTACATGCATATTCAAAAAGCTCTTTTTCCAGTCGGTATTTCTGTTTTAAAAACCACAAATCTGCCTGCACCCAACTCTTCGTGATTGTGACACTACAGCGATGGTTAGGCAACACTGCGAACAATTATAAAATTATATTTGAGGTCATGGCTTGGTCAAGATAACAGCATCAATGCCAATGCATTGAAACACTGCATTGATTTTTTCCCCCCATCAAATAATTTATGAAACAAATCAACCGTTAGTTAGGGCTAAAGCCGCTTAACCCAATTCCACAAATCAATGCAGAACTTTAGATTACATTCTTGTAAATTCAGCCATTATCACACCAAGTGTTTAGAAAATCTAAAACCTCAAATTCTTTACCTGGCAAATCATTGACACTCATTTAAAGAATACAATTTCCAAGCAGCAAGTTTAAGGGTCAAGCAAGCACCCATAAAGCACGGAAACACAACACAAACAGAGGGTGTCAAAGGGTCGCAGCCACAACGCCGCGCAAATATAATCTGGCCAAATACCTTGATCTGCGCTAGTTTGTTTTCGGCTCGCTTCCTCAAATCGGCGAGTTTGTTCTGATTTTCCTCGTTTACTTGCTGCAGTTTTTGCCGCATCAGCATTTCGTGCTCCTTGCGCTCCTCCAGCATCTCCCGTTCCAGATCGGCTTTCTGGCCCTGCAGCCCCACGAGTTCGGACGCCATTTCCTGCACCCGAGTCTGGAGTTCTGCTATTTCGGCCTCCTTCTGACTTATTGCTTCCATCAATTCGTTTTCTACAGACCTTTTTTGTTCAAGGGCCTCATCCAGAGCGGCTTTCAGCTCCCGGCCTTCGGTCTTCAGGTTCTCTAGAGCACTGTCACGGGATTCCAGTGCCTCTCTCAGCTTCTCGCCGACCGACTGGCACTTTTCGACGGACTCCTCCAGGGCACGCCTGAGCTTTTCGTTCTCAGCATTTGAGATCACGAGCTGCTGGCCGAGTTCACCTTCGGTACGTTTTAATTTCCCCTCCAATTCTCCGACGCTGTTCACTTGACTAGCATTTATCTCCATCAACTCGAAGACTGTTTTCTCGAGGGTTTCTCTTTCTTCGGTCAGCGCGTGGATCCGTGATTCGTGAGTTGCAACGAGCTCTCCGACATTGGATGCTCTCTGCGAAACGTCGGCTAGGGTCGACTCTAGCGATGCCACCTTCGCAGTGAGCTCCTCGCTGAGCCGATTCTTGACCAAAAGTTCTCCTTGGCACCTCTCAAAATCAGACTGCAGTTTGTCCTGATCTTTCAGCCGCTGTTCGAGAGTGAGCATTTCTTCTAGGTTTGCACTCGCCGCGTTCTTCTCCTCCTCAATCCTCAGCAACCGGGCAATGCTTTCTGCCAAATTTGCGCTCAAACTGCTCTTTTCCTCTTCGGACTGCTGCAACAAAGCAACGTTTTCTGACAGTTCCTTTTCGAGTTTTAGCGCGATGGAGACTTTTTCATTCACACTTGCACTCAAGTTAGCCTTTTCCTCCTCCAGTTGTAGAACTAGGGCGGCAATTTCAGCTTGTCGTGCCCTCAAATCCGTATTTTCCTCTTCCACTCGCTGCAACAAATCCACATTTTTTGCTAATTTTGAGCTCAAATCGCCCTTTACGCCCTCGAGCAGAAGCAGTGCGGCATCTTTTTCTGCTAGTTTCGAGCCCAAGTCCATCTGTGTCTCCCTTGTTCGCTGCAACAAATCCACATTTTCTGCTAATTTCGAGCTCAAATCATCCTTTTCGTCTTCGAGCTGAAGCAGCGCGGCGTCTTTTTCTGCCAGTTCCGAGCTCAAATCCGCCTTTTCCTTTTCCGCTTGCTGTAACAAATCCACGTTTTCTGCCAATTTCGAGCTCAAATCGCCCTTAACGTTTTCGAGCAGAAGCAGCGCGGCATCTTTTTCTACTAGTTTTGAGCTCAAGTTTATCTGTTCCTCCCTTATTTGCTGCAACAAATCCACGTTTTCTGCTAATTTCGAGCTCAAATCATCCTTTTCCTCCTCGAGCCGAACCAGCGCGGCATCCTTTTCAGCCAGTCTCGCACTCAAGTCCTGCTTTTCCTGAGCCAGATCGTCTGCGGGCTCGTGAAGCTTTTTGATTCTCACATCTTGTTCGGCGCAAAGGGATTCCAGCCTCTGCAGCTCACTCTGCTTGGCCTCGATCTCACTGTCGAGCTCTCCAATGTGCTGCTGGTACTCAGCTTGGTTGGCGTTCAGTTGCTCCCGCAAGGAATCCACCTCGACCCTCAGCGTCTCTGTCCCGTTCTTCACATTGTCGAGCTCGAGCGCAAGCAGCCGGTTCGCCTCGAGCAGATGGCTTCCGTGCTCGCACCCAGCAGAATCCTCCTCCAGGTGGCACTGCAGTGCCTTGCTTTCCATCGGTGTCGAGTTCATCGCAGAGTCCAATTTGAGTAGGGCTTCGTTCCTCTCCGACTCCGCCCTCATTCGCTCATTGATGATCGCGATTTCCTCTGTGTGCCGGACTTCGTTGGCCTCTTGGGCTTCCTGCAGCTCTTTTAGCTCGAGCTCCAGGCCCTGTTTCTGCAGGCTGAGCTGGTTATCGAAGTCAAACTTCAAGTCAGCAATCCTGGCATCCCTGGCCAGCAAATCGTTCCTCTGCTGCTCTTTTTGCGCAGACAAAACCTTGATTTCTGCGTCCCTAGAAGCGAGTTCCTCTCGCAGGCTCACGATCTCGACTCCCGATCGTTCGCAACGCGCGTTCAGAACGTCCAAATCGTCCTTTAGGAGCTTCAGGTGAGCCAGTTCCTCGAAGGCCTCCTCGCGTTCGTGCTCTAGCTGCCGCAGCTGGGACTGGAGTTGTTCCACAGCTGCTGCAGAGTCAACATATCGGCTTTCCAGCTGCATGATCTTCTGCTGGGCCGCATCGAAGTCCTCCTTGAAGCGCCCGTTCTCCTCAGCGTACTTCTCATTCTCAAGCTTCAGACTCTCGATGGCCCCCACCAGGGGTTCCAGCTCAGAGTCATGGGCCTGGGACAGCCGCGAGAACTCCGAGTTCACCGAACTCATATGCTCACTGACATCTAACTTCATCTTGCTGACCCAGTTCCGGAGTTCTTTGAGCTGTTCCGCGATGGCGTCCTTCGCGGCGAGCAGCGGGTGCGCGAGGGACGAGTTCTGCAGGCGACGAAGCTCGGCTTGCAGGGCCTGCTTCTCGAGCGCCATCTGGTGAACGTCCTTTTCCATGGCTGCCTGCCTGCCGCATTGCTCCTGCACCTGCTCCTGGAACAGGGTCTTCTCCTCGACGAGGTGCTTCAGCTGCATTTCCTTCTCTCGCACCTCGTTTTTCAGCGTTGCGATCTGGTTAGTGAAATGGTCTAACATGGTAACTGTCTGCACGTTCCGAAACGGAATTTTGAGAGAAAAGAGAGAAGATGGCTACCACCAGAAGCATGCAATATCTATGTCAACGTCAAAGAACAGGGTGGCAAACAATTTCCAAGATCTGTAATTTTGGAGTTTTTTTTAGGTTAAATTTGAGATATTTGTACGATCATTTAGTGTTTAATACAAAATGATTCAATGTTTTCAAACCGTATCTGATTGACACACAATTATAAAAGATTCAATGCAGAATCGTTTAACAGTTTTAGGACTTTCTTTGAAGATTGGGACTTATATACACATTTTTTTGCACTTTCGGAACTTGTTTTCCACCCTGAATAAGGTCCATGTGCTGACTTACCTCTTGGAGAGCATCCTGTTGGGCCAGATTATCAACTTCCTCCTGGACCTTCTCTTGCATTTTGGTCTGCCACTCGAGTTCCAAGGCCTGGAGGGCGGCGGATCTCTCATCCTCCATTTCCTTCAGCCGCTTGTCAGCTTCTTGCTAATTAACGAAAATATCAAGAAAAGGAATTATATGTGGAAGTGCACCTCTAATACTGTGTCACAATGAAAGGTTGCATTTTGAATAATGTCTACGTGCAGAAAACTCAGGTAAATTTAGGATTATCAGGGCAGAAATCATGCACAAACGTTGTTTTGGCACTCAGAAACTAAGTGAAGTCCTGTTTTGGCAAATTCCATTGTGGATTGAAAACCTTATTGACCTGCATTAACTGAATTGCCGCTGCTTTGCCTCTAGAAAGCTCTTGCAACAGGTTCTGCTTCTCATCTTCCAACATCTTTTCAGCCTCTTCGAGGCGCAGCTTCGCCGATTCAACATCGTCTTTGCATTTCAGCTCCATTTCTGATAATTCTTTCGACTTCACTTCCACTAGAACGAAAATACCACTAGGTTATTCATTCTATACGCTGCGGACAAATAACACAGGGTCAACAAGTTTCTGGACTTCAATGCCCGACATTACATGAAAATTCACAGTATTAAATCACTCACCTGATCGTTGCAATTCCTCTTTATCAACGCACGCCTGTTGCAATTTGGCTATCAGTTCTTGCAGCTTCTTCTCCTTTGCTTCCATTTCCTCGTGCATCAAGCGTTTGGTCTCAGCCATACTAAGAGCATCCTCAGCTTCCTTGGTTTTGTAATTTTCGATGGTCTGACTAGCTTGCATCAACTCGTTCAACAAGTCTCTGTCCTTCTCTGACTTGTCTTCCTGCTTTCAGCAACAAAAAGTACGATTTTTAGAAACTAAAACCTTAAATAAGTGGACTTACATGCAACTATGCTTCACATTAACAGTGGAAACCACTTTAAATATGGCAGTATTATAAAAATACTTAAAATTCTGTCCTGCCATCATCAGAATTGTTTCCGAAAAGGATAAAATGATACCATACACATACCATGAGACGGTTTAGCTGAGCATTCAACTCGTTAAGCTTTTCGGCTAACTGGTCCCTGTCTGCCGCCAGTCGAACGTTGTTTTCCCTGTGCTTCACGATGGTGTCTTTACAGTTTTTCAGCAGACTTTTTAATTTTACAATCTGAAACAAGGTGCGGTTTAAAATAATGCTGAAACAAAGGGCTACACTAGGAAACGAACTTACGGTTTCTTCATATGTTTTTATTTTAAGCTGCGTGTTTTCATCGGTAGTTTCCTCATTTTCGTCCTTCACGGGATCTGAGGATATGTCGACGAGGTGAGTTTGGGTGTCATCGTCATTCTGCTTTTCTGTTGGGTCTTCCCCATTTTTGAGCAATCTGATCTGCGGGTTATCACAAAATTGCCAGTCAGGCCGAATTCAATTTAGAAATGTTTTTTTAAGCTACAGAAATAAAAACTGATGGATTGATAAACAGGATTAAAGCTACAAACTAACCTGTGTTTGTAAAACCCTTAGCAACTCGTCTTTCTCTTCCAGGGTAACTCGGAAACTGTCTTCCAGATGGGCTTTTGCTTTCTGCTCAAGCTGCGATTGCTCTCGCAGCTCGGATATCCTTCGTAGTGCCTTGTCTTGGCTCTCGGTTAATATTGTCTGACAAACAGCAGGTGAAGGATGTAAAACTCAACCACCATAAACCAATAAAAACGAAGAAACGAAATCGCCCTCACCTTAATTTTCTCTTTTTCGTTAACTTGCTCCCGGTATGCTTTCACCACATCCCCGTAACGAGCCTTGTACCTCGTGTATTTGGCCTTGGCCTTTTGGAATGCCTGATATAGTTGCTCCTTTGATATTATGTCAAGATTCACTCCCGCATCTTCCATTTCACTCGTACTTTCCAAATCAGACTGAGAAGAAAATCTGGTTTCAAAATTGCTCAGACAATAATCTCATCTATGAAAATTGATTAAGAACAAGATATACTTGGATGCTGTACGAGGACTGCATAGGGCTGTAAACTGGGAAAAACGATGGTTGACTTCCTGTTGAGCTAACCGAGGATGTTCTTGGCCGACCAAAAGATCCTGCCATAACTGAAGAGTTTGGCGTCAATTCTACATTTTCATACCTTTGGAACTGAAATCAAAGAACGAAAAATTCTAATGCAGCAGGGGACGCTTTGAGGCAAAATGAGCTTAACAAGAAACATTACCTTCAATATTGAAAATAGTATCACTAACTATTTAATTGCTTTTGCACTTGCCACCCCATTAAGAGTTGCAATACAATATATTCTTAATCAGAAATACAAGTCATTTCCGGTAACGCGTCAGGAAAATTAGATTGCAAGAGTCATAACAATCCTTCAAGCGGGAATAAGTGAACAATAATGTTTCTGGGCATTCTTTATCCATATTTACCTCTCATGCCATTCCAATCATCATTGCTAGTTAATGCCTAGATAAACCAGTATATGTCGAACATGTCGAACTATACAGCTATGGTTTTACCTGCGCCTGTGGAATGGGCGATGCTGTAGTACTACTGGCTCCATCTTCGTCAGCTATACTGAATTGCTGGCTTTCATTAACGTCCATTATCGATGAGCTGTTTTCTTGCAGATCGATTAGGTTCTGGAAAGTGCAAGTCAAGTTAGGTCAAGCGAATAGAACATTGGTCATCATTGGCTAACTTATTTCGACTTTTGGCTCAACACGCAATATGATGTTAGTAAATGGGATTGTGGTGTAAGGAACGGTGCTAACTATTTCAACTTTTGGCTCAACACGCAATATGACGTTAGTAAAGAGGAGTGTGATGTAAGGAACGTTGTCTAAGCGGCTCATTAGGGTAGTCAGTTAACATGCTGTAGAATTGCTCGAATTACCTGGCCATCATTTTGCGTGGGGGCATCTGATTCTGAGGAGCCCTGAGAATCAGATGGCTTCTTGGCAGCACCATTGAAAGGTGAATACTGAAACGGGAACAATGCCGCGACTACAGAAAATATCGCGATAAGGTCACCGGATTGTCATTCATTTTGATTCCCAAATCTAATTCAAAATTCCAATAAGTAGGCCAATCAATTAGTTTCCTATTTGCGCCTACCTGGCCGATTTGAGTCTGAACCGTCTGCAACCGGAGGGGCGACTTGCTCACCTCCTCCGTAATCTTTTCCTTAAGTCGCTTAAACATCTTTATCCTATTTCACAACGG
Source organism: Rossiulus vilnensis (assembly GCA_034700785.1). Lineage (NCBI taxonomy): Eukaryota > Metazoa > Arthropoda > Diplopoda > Julida > Julidae > Rossiulus > Rossiulus vilnensis. The sequence continues at coordinate 21,826 of JAQIXS010000943.1, read as the reverse complement.
AGAAATTTTGACAAACACGATAAGACGTCAGATTTTCCATTAATGATTCAAATAAAAACTCGAATTCGCGAACAGGGAATTGCCAGCTCGGCCCAGCTGGAACTGTGGAACTCCTCAATTCGGCACTGAAACGCCACATTCCAAGAATTTCAGCGACGACGCTTTAGCTACAGCTCAATTAGTAGAATTAATAAATACCGAAAGCTCTCCTTACTAAAAATAAATAAACAGCTATAGCGCTTTTGATAAATGACGTTTGTTCACGTTTTGTTAAATGAGCCATTCGCAATTTAATTTGTAAGGGGCATTCATAAACCCATTGCATGTACAATAATGAAGAAAAGGCTCCAACTAAACTACGGCGCTTTTGAATATAGACTTTCTCTCAAATTTTTTAGATCTTGTTGACACAGGCCCAACAGGGCATTTTGCATTTTATGGAAGAACCACATTGAATTTGGATATTTCTTTTTTGCAGTCTGCCAATGTTATTTTGTCCACTAACAATAAATGCACCATTTTAGAAAGATTCATGAAGAACTTTATTGCAGTATAAAAATACAACTTTATATGTTCCACGATACGAGTATAAGTTCATAATTCGAGTAAAGGTAACAAAAATGTGGAAGTATCTTAAAGAGAAATGTACATATGAAATCTTATTAAACGGTGTACTGAATTTGTGATAATTTGAACGACCAACATACAGAACGTATCGCAGTTACCGCCGTGAAGCAAATTACGTACAGTGTGTGGAAACGCAAGATGGATTTCCTAGTCGACTGAAACATAAGTCAAACAGAGACCTCGTAATACGAATTTGACGGTGTTGCCTTTCTCTCGAGGCTGTGTCTGCAAAAAGGAACTGAAGCACAACGAAAAAAACTGGACCGCGTCGCTATTTACACGAGTTTTACGTAATGGCACAAGAATGGCTGTTCAAAGCCCCTCACGGGCCTGGTACCGGAACCGTGAAAGTGAGTGGGGACTCGTCGTAAATCACCGTTTCTTGGTACAATTAAGGCAGTTCTAAATGTCTGGACTAAATTGCCACCGCACGAGAATGGTATCACCCATCTGGCTCAGCTTTCGTCAATCCGATCAGTTTGATTTGCTCGCATCGTGGCTTCAGCCGTATTTCCCGACATCGATAATCCAATCTTTATGAAAATACTCCGGCAATCTTCCTTTCAATGAGCACTTTAAAGGCATAGGTATATATATATATATATTTTTTTAATAACGAATGGTTATTAACGATGGCTTCAAGGAGATAGTGCAGCCAGCGTTGACTTAGGAGCATCTATCCTCATCAATGCTGCCATCTTCTTCTTGTCTAAAACAAAGAATGAAAATCTAATTCAGCTATGTTTTGACCTTGAAAGATGATCTCCAGAATTTTTTTCCAATGATTTTTTTTGTCTTCCCTGGTTACTTACGCAGGTTGTCTAGCTCGCTTTCCGTGTCGGAAAACTCGGGCTCCGTCCTATACTGCAGTGTCTTGATCTCGGGCATGGGGTAAAAAGTGAAGCTGGTTTCCTGCGTTACAAAACCGTCAGACCTGAACCGAGTTTGTGAAGAAATGTAGCGAAAGCAAGGCAGAACCTTGAACCAGAAGGGAAAATCAAGCTCAGTCTCACCCCGAGTCAGCACTGCCCCTCCTCGCGCAGACCTCGTAGGGCCTCATCGACTTCCGGTGGCTGAGTTCCGGCGAGGACATGGCTGACGAATTGGATTCCAGCCCGTGATCTAGTAAGTCGGGAACTAAAATGGGTAAATGGTTAGCGGCACATTGACCGCTTTGGAGAATGAGGGAATCTGGAAATGCCAGAACATTTACCGTTGTGCTCCGCCAGCAAAGGAGCCGAGGGCCGATTCGGCCACGGCTGGATTTCGAACTCGGACACTCGGGTGATGGCCATATCGTCCAGACTGCTCATCGGCGATCGGTAGCCTATGGAATAATGGCTTTCGGGCCGTGGACACTGCTGCAGCCTCTGCAGCGTTAACTTTTTCGTGCCTGGATATGTGCCATCTCTAATCTCCTGACAGCCATGCAATAGAAATGGTTATCGTGTTAAACAAAAAACAATAATAATAATGAAGTGAAACTGTACGGTGCGTGCAGCCACAGAGGGTTTCTAACCTGCAGATCCCGCAATGGGGGATAAACGTGCGGTGAAAAACGGTGATTCAGGGTGCGCGTGTCCCGAGTGTAGCAGCCAGGGATTTGGGACGTTGCATATGGACTAATGTCCCTGGAAAGATCTGAAATGTTTGGACATTTTTAATGTTTTGGAACCGCATCATATTTTGCAGCTGTTTTTTTCTGAAATATTGTGCAAAAACCTGTCGCAAATAAATCATTAAGGATCAACGCTAGATTTACAAGATTATGATTTTGAAGTTGCACTACAGAATTTCAGTAAAATCTTCGCTTTGAAGCATTAACGATCTTAAGTGCATCATAAGCCAGTAACTAGCACATCCTTAACCCATATTCTTGACAAGAAAGAATGACAATAAATTTTTCGAAAGCTTTACATATGTATGCTTTATGGATGACCCCTGTATCCTAATGAAGGATTTGTAAGGACTAACCACTGGTTGGCGTGTCCACCATGGCCGGCTTGATGAATGGACGGTTGTTGCTGTTCAACAAATAGTTGGAGCTGCTACTGCTCACGTTTTTCACGGTTTCAGTGGACAGCCGGGGCAGGGAATCTGCATGCGGCGGAGGAATATCTAAACCAAAAACATCAATCCCCTTGAATCGATGTTAATACTTGCACGGGGCGAACTTCCGCTATTGCCGAGACGGAAGCTAGGCGAAAAATGCATCTTACTGAAAGCCTCCAGGTTGGAACGGATGATCTTTCTCCGGCAGCAGATGCAGATGGTGGCGATGAGGACCATGGTGATGATCAGGCACCCCATGGAAATGATCATCGTCGTAATGTTGTAGTAGAACGGGACTCTTTCGTCCATTTCAACGCCATCGGCCATTTCTGGCAGCGCACCTAGCACAGCGATGGACAAACGTTAAATTCCAGAGCAAATGAGAAAAAAATGTCTTTGGGGCTAAAAAAGGAGATATCTACCACCGGAGGAAGTAAGGGTGCCAAAGTTGTAATCGGCCACCGTTGACCCGGCGTTGTTGTGCGCGGTCACCATCAGCTGGTACCAGGTGCCCGGCATGAGGTCGGGAATGATGAACTCCTTCTGCTGGAGCAAGACGTTGTTGGACACCAGGTGCCAGTCGGAGTCCGAGCGCATTCGGTAATGGACCACGAAGTACAGGATTGTGCATCCCGAAATCCAGGCGTCCAGGTTTAGCGTCACGAAAGTGGAGCTTTCGCGAATAAAGGCATTTTTCCGTGGCATTATTGGTGCTGTGCGTGCGAGACAAAAAAAAAAGAAAAGAAAAATTAGTCAAAGAATGCAATACAACGTCGTAAGGCTGACTCCCACTGGATGGCTTCAGATATTTAAGAATTTCCATGACTTTTCCAGGTTATTCCTACTTCCTGATAATTCCAGGTTTTCCATGAAAGTAGTCAATTGAAATTCCTTTGAGGGATTACCGGATGCCACCAAACTATTTTCCCGATGCACTCACCGGCTCCTTCGGTGCGTGTTGTTATCACCTCGCTGGGGCTGCCCTCGCCGATCCGGTTGACCGCAACGATGTACAGGTGGTAGCGGGTGCCACAATCCAAGCTCGTCAAGGAATACGAGTGGTGCGTAGCCTCGATCGGGATCCGTTCCCATTCCCCAAAATCCCGCTTGTAGTGCAAGAAGTAGGCGGTGACCGGTATGTCGTCCTCCCGGTCGTTCTTCCATCGCACCTCGAGGCTGTGGAAGGTGGCCGCAGATACAACCAGTACGGGTGGGGGTGGTGGCACTTAGGACACAAATTCGAAATTGGAATAAACCGGACATTCACGCTCGATTTCATTCAGACAGACAAAAGTTCACCTTGAACCTTGACGAGATACGAAATTTCATCGTTTCCATACGTGTTCTGCACCCTACAAGAATACGTTCCGGCATCTGTGACTTCGGTCGAGTGAATGACTAAATCCCCATCGCCCCGCACGAACACCGTTGATGAGGAGCCGATGACTTGACCTCTTGGAAGGAAATAAATAGAAAGAAAGCATTACTGATGAACGCATTGCATTACAATGATGCCAGCCATGCCTCATCCTCAGGTGTCCAAAGATCCTTTTCACATTGAGTTTGAAGCCAGAGGTGTCAGAAGAGAGCGATTCTCACATGCAAATCGATCCTCGGACTTAGATATAGGGCATCCCTGAATTTTCACCTGAATTTCCACTCCCGATCCGGCGTTGGGTCGCCGACCGCCTTGCACGGCAGGGTGAGTGGATACTTCCAGGAGACGTTCAACTGACCGGCAAAAGACATTATTTTAGCTGGAACTGAGGGAATAACGATAAGTTTACCTCGAGCTGTTGGATTTAGACCAGGAAGACAAGGACATAGTCACGGTACAGAACCCACCCATTGGCCCAGACGGAGAGTAGACTACGACCCGGGTGCTTTGGCCCTCGCCCAGAGACGTTGATGCCGTGACCCAAAACTCGTAGCGCCGGCCCTTCTTCAAGCCGCTGGTTTCGTAAAACAAGCGCTCCACTGGAACAGAGTATTTTTCTATGTCCTGCCACGGAAATTGCGAAAAATGTCCAAAATGAGTCGTTGATGCCGAGGGAAATAAGCTGATAAGGGCTTATTCACAAAGGACGTCAGAGGGTGGGGGATTTGCAAAACCAGACATGGATGAGTTCAAGGAATGAGGACGTCTGGATGGTAAGTTGAAATTTCCATAATTTAATACGGAAATAACCAATTGAAAACTGGGTGAAACTGAGTGAAAACTGCGAGAAACTAAAGCCCCATATATACCCGTACCTCTTTGTCACGGTCCGTCGTACGTTTGTACACGGTGTACTTGGACACGTTGCCATTAGGGCGCACCGGCTTACGCCACGTGACCATGGCAGCGTCGCTGGAAACTGCAGCCACTTTCACCTCAGCTGGGGCGTCTGGAACTGCAGAGTCCGAAAAAAAAAAAAAATTAGAGCCGTTTTACAAAATAGACAAATGTGATTTGGTGTTTCGACAACAGCGACACCAGCAATTACAGACCGTCTTCATTGGTAACGCAGTAAATGGGAGCGGCCTTCACCCCGTCCCCCACCCTCGTGAAGCCCAGCACTTGCACGGTGTAATTGGTGAACTTGCCCAGACCGGAGAGGACCGTTTTGAGCCCGGTGGTGAGCTTAATTTCAGGGCCCCTGTCTGGAAAATTCAACGCAAGCGTCAGGGCCATTAAGACTGACTCGAGCTGCTCGAAAGCCTTGCTTAAATTCTGCCTAGAAAGTTCCAAAAGCGCGCAGAATTCAGGCAAAAATACCCACCATACCATTCATCCACAGGACTGTAGAGCACCTTGTACCCCTGGAGAATGCCATTCATGGATCCGGGAGCAATGGCATTCCAAGAAATGTGCAGGCTTTGGGAGGACAGTGCCGAGCATTTCACCTCTTCGGGGGCCATGCTGGGCACTTTGAAAAATTATGAAAAATATTCTGCATTGAATATTTCCAGTAGTTGGATAGCAAGACTGATTTACTATGAAATTACCATCTTCGGAAGTCAAGACGAGCAGCTCATCGGATCGAGGGCTGGTGCCCACGTGATTAAAGGCCTGCACGATGATGCTGTAGCGCGTGAACTTCTTCAGGTGAGTCAAATTGACGCTGATGGGATCCAGGGAATTTCCCGTCGTTTCCACGGTTTTAAACGTGAATGCTCCGGATGCCTCGTACAGCCTATAGCCGACGTAATAGCCCCGGATCTGGCCATTCCACAAGTCCGGTTTGGGTGGCTGTCAAAATACAAATTGCAGAAAGAGGATGATTCGGCGACCGAAGATCAGTCGTTGAATGTTTATTTTTCCATTACGGGAATGGGCTCGTAACGGTTATTCCATCGATTCCAGGAAGTGGAAACGATCGGATCACCATTTCAGAAACAAATGAAAACCTCGGTGCAGAATCCATAATTGATGATTTTGGAGCGAACAAATGCAGCGGGTGATTTAGAACAAAAAAATTATTCCACCATCTATGCACATATCGACTTTGACATCTAGTGTGTGAACATTTCAGAAAAAATATTATCAAATATAAGGTGGATCACAGAATTCCACGCACCTTCCATGTCACCCTAATGGCATCTGTTCCGACCGATTCTGCCTTGATGTCGACCGGGGGCCCAGCAGGAGCTAGCAAGCCGCAGATAAAAAAACAACAACAACCACATTAATATTTTCTTACTTAGCGCCTGGAGCCAGAGGGACTAATTGCCTAGGGCTCGTTTACCTTCTTCCAGAGTTGTTACCACGATGACATCGCTGGGGTCGCTGCTTCCCAGGGCGTTAATTGCCAGAATTCGGATGTGGTAGCTGGCAGCTGGCTGCAAGTAAGAAATCGTGCTCGACGTCTCGCCCCCGGGAACGGTGAAGTTGATGGATTTTTCCTGCCAACTGACTAATAAAAATAGAAATGAAGTTTTTAATCAAACGCGAGTGGGAACAGCTGGAGCGCATTCGAGCGCCTGTTCCAGAAAAAAAAAGCGCCCATTAATGGCAATGAAACGGAATTAATGCTCATCTTTATTATTTGCCTACTTTCTGACTGTTGATAGTCGGGATTATTTTATTGGACAAAAAAATGTCACAACCGTTTGAGATGAAAAAAGATTTTGCATAAGGCGATGCGGAATCAGCTCGTGCAAATAAATGATGATGATGATGATGATTTTTTTGAAAAAAAAAAAAAGAAAGACCCGATACTGCCTCTCTAACGCTTGCAGAATTAGTTTTTTTTTGTAATATTTCAAAAACTGAAGCGTTGAGGCAATCAAGCATGATACTATTATATTTCTTAGTTTAGCACGAGTATCCAACTTCATGAACTAATTTAATAATTTTAATGGATAGTTGATACCTTGGTTTAAGGTTTCTGACCGTAAAGTCACTTCGTGCCACAACAGCGCAATGGCTGTAACAATCAGTCCATAACAGGAATGGGATTTTCACAGAAACTTTCGAAACTTGCAAACGAAAAATATTTCAACTTACCGGAGACGTGCTTATACTGCACCACAAATTTCACGATAGGACTGTTACCATCGAATAAGGGCACCCAAGTCAGAGTCACAGAGCGGCTCGTCTTGTCAGAGGCCTTCAAAAGCCCAGGTGCTTCGGGAATCTCTGCAAACGTGTTGGAACACGAAATCAGTGAATCTGAAACGTTTCGTTCTTAATTTTCTGAGTTTTTTTAGACAGTTTCTTACCATTTACCATGAGATATATGTGCCTTTCGTCACGGCCGTATTTGTTAATGGCCACGCAAGAGTAGGTACCTGTGTCCTTCCGGTCGGTCCTCGCAATGGTGATTTCGGACACCAGCCCACCGGCCAATGGGATTTCATGGTAAGCAAATCTTAAATTCGAAAAGTGGGATCAACATAAACGGAGAAATCAATTATCAAGTGGCTGTTGAACAATTTAGGGCATTGCTTTCAGGCATAACTCCATTAGGGCACAGTGCATGTTAATAACAACCATGAATTATTTTTTTAATCAATGCATTCTTTAAAAAACACATCAAATACTGCATTTTTTATATTTAAACGAACACTATATATGTCACGCAATTTATATAAAATTCATTTTTGACAATGTTGAAAATTCACAGAGAAAATTCACACGTTTATCCTGATGTTCGGTAGGACCAGTTAAGGTTGCACCAAGTTCACCCTACCCACCAGCAGGGCATCACTGGTAGCTCAACTGGGGGATCTGGACAGCTTACCTGGTCAAGGTTTCAAACTTTATGTGGTGGCCATTCATCGACCAAGACACACGAATAGGAGGCTCCCCTTTGGCTTCGCATTTCAAGACACACTTGTCACCGCGGTGAGCTGTCTGATTGGTCGACTTTACTTCGAAATGCACTGGCACTGAAAAGACAAAGCAAAGATGAGATTCTTTGACCACGACCCCATATCAATGGCATTTCTTTTCTGACTGTAATGGAACTGATTTCCCAAGCACTTTAACATAAATGGGCAGTTTTACTGAACATGGGTTCTTTGGGTTTGCCTATCAAATGTCACCGCAATTATGAACGCCATAAACCGGCTCTGCTTTAATCAACTAATGCAACATCCGTTTAATTGAAGACCTAAGCTGCTTCCAGCATCCCACGGACGATTTCGATCGATTGAGATTGCGAGATGCATTTCTCCTAACCCTCGTGTTTTAATTTTAAAAATCGTGAACATCAGCGAAACGTGTCGCGCTAATTTGAAACAATTTCAATTTTTATCCATTCGATAACAGGCCGGAAATGCGCCAAAGCATTCCGGCTTATTACTACCCTGAAGGTGAACGCACTTTTTATCGCGATTTTCTATTTCAATAAAATGTTTTCCGAGAAAATGGAACTTCTCTGATTTCGGTTGGTTTCTACCATGAGGTTACCACTGAAAATACCACTCGACATAATATCTTGATCGCACATTAAAATGACATCAATCTGAGTAGCGATGTTTGGGTAAAGATGCCAACGAGGAATGGCATTTATAAGAAGATCATGCTTTACGCATCCCTGCCATCATCTAAAATACTGTCATTCACAGCCAGACTTGAATAAAACTGGCCCTTATTCCATTTGAATTCACCTAAACACCTAACCACATTCAATTAGAACATTGAGTTATAATCAAGTCACCGAGCAAGGTTTTGAAGTTTGTAATTTGACTTATGTGAAAAAGTTTGGTTTAAACGGATTTACCCGTCAACCACATTCGTTTATTTATAAAAAAAACCCCCACTATATTTAATTTTTATTAATAAAAGGCCCATTTTCAAACTACATGAATACTTGTAGACAAAATGGCAGAAGAGAAATCCAGTTTAGGGTACTAAAATTTCGCCTGGAACCAGCAACGAATGGGAAGCCACAAAATATGAAGACAATTATCGTTCTAAAGGATATTTAAACCCGTTGGCGCCCTAGATCTGACCATGTTATTTAGGGCAACTGCTAAACAAGTCACAATGTCCAATTTCCAAGAGGGCTTTGGGCGCCAAGAAGCGCTTCTTCAGGCCTGACCTTTCGAAACTTTCACATTTGTTTGCCGAGCAAAGCTGAAGGACTGTAAATCGTTTGTCAGACGTGAACATTTGTCCAAGTTTGTCCCACGCACTTTTATTCCCACCATGTACAGAATACCGGTAATATCTCAGACACAATTGCTATTTTAGCTTTTTTTCCCAACGAAGGGCTGGTTCTCCAGGGACCAGGACAAAAAAAATCCTTCATCCTTCACCGCTCCAGGACGATCACCCTAGACGAGCAGGTATCCAACAGATCGGTTACAAACAGGACGTGGTTTACTCGATGCCTAAATATCGGAAGCCGGAATTAGCCAACAAATGAGCAAATAAGTTAATCTTTCTAGTTGTGTTTTTTTCTGGCACCAATCTCGCTTTTCGTTTGTCAATCGAAGAGCGCAAATTGCTGTGGAAGCAATAAACGCAATTCGCAACGTCTATTTAGATGGAGTCGGACGGAAATTACAGAGTTGGTCCCTCGTCAAGCCCTTCCAATAAATCCGTTGCAGGGGACCATCTGGCCTGTCATGTTCAACAAAGCTTGGGCGATGGCAGACAAAAAAATTGCAGTGTGCGTTTAGATAGTTGGCATGTAATTGCAGCCCAAATGCAGTTAAGCTGTCATAATCGATAAAAATGATATTTCCAGCTCGAGCTCGCTTTGATAATTCCGCCAAAATCAACGGCACCATTGAGGAACACATGCGCCCCTATGAGGCGGAAGCAAAAATCGAGGACCGTTTCGTAATAACCAGAAACGTGACTGAAGCGAATGTACGATATCTAAGGTCACCAGAGAAGAATGACTGATGAGTATTTGGCGGTGGATTCGGCCAAAAATGAACTCCAATGACCAACCCCCTCCCCCCAAGCACCCCAGGTGGAAAAAATTAAATATGGGCCATATATGGAAATACCACAAATAAACCTTCAGTAGATGTACATGTACATTGATTTCACTACATGCCAATATACTTTTTATAAAAGTCCATAAAATCATTACATATGATAACACTGATTTCGACCATGTCGTGCAGGCAAACACTACTTACAAACGTGCATGTAATGTCTGCCCATCCTTAGGGCATAATTTAGGAAGTTGTCTTTATTCCCACATATACGGGGTTATATTTGCCATAATTGTCCATAAATGAGCCATATATATGCATGCAAGTCCGTACATATACGGTCTTTTATTGACAATGCTAAACTTTGCAACTTTAGATAAAGCCATACATGTACATGGGTGCATATATACCTAGCCATAAATGGAAAAATTCGATTTTTAAAGAAGACAATCTCATTACTACTTACTACCGTTAAGCAAATTTAATACATGGCAATGTAAGTTAGGCCTACTGCATTATATTTTTTGAAAGCGTGGAAACATAGTCTTCATGTTATAGATGTAGGGCCATGTTTGTAAATACATGTATGTTGATATGTGTATACATGGTCATATGTAAGAATGTAACAAACGTAAGGAGATAAATGAAATTTATGGTCTTATATAAACGGTTTACATTTATGGATATATGTATATATTAATGAGCCAAGTATATTGATATCCATGCATTGTGTCAATACTGAGGTGGCAAATTATTGGTCTAACCATGTATGGATTAGGCCATATTTGTTCGTATATGGCTCATACATGGCCATTTTAATGAGGTTAACTAGGATATGATCGATGCGTAAATGACCACGACTAAGAAGAACTTCGTTATAAGAACAAAGGAGTTCAACGACGTCCGCCACAAAGAATAAGGATGTCCCGTATAACAGCAGTGGTCATTGAAACTAATGAGTTCAATTTGAGCGCCTAAGTCCTAGCATAAGCACCATTATTCGTCCACAGTTCTTTGTCATAGATGAAATACGGGCACTTGACCCTCTATATAATCATGAAGACATTCTATTGCTTATAGAGATACACAACAATGAGCGGTGTAATGAAGCTTCAGATCTAGATATCCATTCATGGTTTATGATAGCTGCCCATGGAAAAAGACTACGTTGATAAGGTTCTATCGAATGTTTTTCGATAGTCATTAGTCGATTCTTCAGGAGTTTATTTTTGCATGGACTTCCGTAGTATAATAAAATCCACCAATTTTAAGCTCCACCAAAATCGTAAAAACTTAAACTATTACCTTTATCTACATGAATACATAATTGTAATCATTACTATCTTAGTTATTCCAGAAAAACCAAGTTATCATCTCATGCAGCATTCCCAGACACACGCAATTACCAGCAAAAATATTTAAATCCATTTCACAGCTCAGGAGCATTTAGAACGTCCAATAAAACGGTGATTGGCGGTCATTTTCTGGGAAAATTCATTTGCGCAACGCAAAATGCAGCAACGCTAATCCGATGAAATGGTGTTGTAAAATTTTGCCAAACATGCACCCAATTCCAGTTCCGGCTAAGCTGCCAACCACCAAAAGCAAGATAAGGCTACAAAGTCATTGACATTAGTATCACGACTCGTGCGCCAATTCTGTGACTCCCATTTGTCAGGAGGAAATATGGGGTTTGTTTGCTCACGCAATAAGCATCCGAATCCATTACGTTCTATTTTTCGTGGATTAATAAGCATTTTCTTCCACCTGTCACGCAGGGCGCGAAATGAAACAATGATTTTCATTAAGCGACATCGCTGTCTTCTGGATTTTTTTCCCCCAGCTCCTTCGTGACCAGAAACAAAAGGATGGCGCCCACGCCGCCATGCCATTGCAGAGTAACCACTCTTATTTATCATAGCTGCGTTCGCTAGATTGCGTGACTAGGCTTTTTTCCCCCAATTTCATTCAACTTATTTCCAACGTCCAAAACGCGATGTTCTGATGGCTGCTGCAGAAGCAATCCAAGATGGCCGCCCAGAGCAATCGCGCTAATGCACGGTGGAGGGCAAGTGAAGGAGTGATGAAAACTTTGCTTGGCGAACCCACTTCTCATAAAGGAAATCGTATGAAATGCTTCTGGGCTTTAAAAAGCGACGTTTTCCTACCTAACAAACAGCTGAAATAAATCAACGTAATGAACGCGGCTGCCATGAATCAAACGAATGGCTGAGAGTTCAATGTTTGGCAGCGATACAGGGAGCAGGGGGATTGCAGAAATTGTAACAGAAGCCAATAATGTAATTGGATACGAATGCATTGCGAGGTGAATCGTGGTTATCCGTGAAAAGTCATGATTGTGAGATAATTGACAGATGGCAAGAAGCTCTGCCGTGATTCTTCTTATGCATGCACACTTCGCAAATTGTTGTTGAATTTGCTCTCAGATTTAAGAAGGTAAGTTAAGATCAGGATCAGAGTTCCCACAGGCCACAGCTTCAGTCAAATGAAATTCCCTGAATTTCCAAAGTTAAACATGTTATTTTCATACTACCTAATAGAAGCAACCGGTCCGCATATTGCGGTTTAAGGGCTGGTTGCACCAAAAAAAGTGAAGCAAAATCCAAGGTAAACCGATAATTAACAAAGGAAAAACACTGCACCTTGAGTTAACCTAAGGTTTGTAATATATTCTAAGAATTCCTAGTTGCAACAGGCTATCTCCATGTTTATTTTACCCTGGGTTAGAAATTCTTACAACAAAAACCTATTAACCCTCAGGTTAACCTGTGGTTATATTTAACCCTAGGCAATCTAGCCTTTCATTTAACCCTAGGCAATCTAGCCTTTCATTTAACCTGCAACCTTAACCCCAAATAGAAAGAAGTTGTTTGCAACGGGCATATTCAACCAATCAGAAACACCACCTCGGGGTTCAGCCAAAGCCTCGTTTTCATATGCAAAATGCACTCGAAGTCGTTGACTATGCTGTGCATTCGGAAGGTAAAACATGCGAATTCCTCATCCGCACAATAAAAGTCATCACAATTTCTGCGTATGCAAACCGCGGAGCATCCGGTCCGTTGACTCGACTGCGACGGAGTCCATGCGCGAACGAGATTCCGGAAATGTTTTTTTCCTTTTCTTTGTCATCTCCCAGACGGCAACTACAACATTCTTGTTTCATTATTTAACGTTTCGCCCCTCTTAGCGGCCAATCGATAATCCTACAGGCGCTTGTGATAACGCTCGCTGCTCCAGGATTTTATTTGATTTAGCACGTCTGAATCTCAGGGGCCAACAGAGACACGGGGCCGGTTATTGACACGACTGTTTTGGCAAATATTGCTGATTGAATCTTGAAAAGGTCCCTTTATTGCATCTCCTTGGCGAGAACTGATACACGCCATTTCCGGTCCGTGTCTCAAGTTCTGTAGGCAATGGCCTGGGGTGACTGAAGGTTAATATTGCGCAAATGAGTCCAGCATCGGCACTAGCCCCAGAGATTCGGATTATGAACTCCAGTGCTAGATTTAGACACGGAGAGATCACGTGCATGGGAAGCTGTGTAGGCCCTACCTAATAATTGTTAACAGTAAATATGTTAATTGTTTCAAGGCAAGGTAGGTTATGAACCTATAGAGAACAACTCTTTACATCTTCAACGTATCTCCCAAATCAACGAGGAGAGGCACAAGGATGTAGCTTTTCTAAGGTTATGCAAAAGTCGTTATGAGGATGTACGAAGGATTTTGCAATGTGCACACCAATGAATAAGCACAGAAGAGCTTTATAACTTAAATAACTAATGCCCATCAGCTTAGAATTCGCCAGCTGACATATCACAAACGGACAGTCATTTCTCTGAGATTCCCAAAAGGGAGGCGAGTAATACGATTCTGGATGTAAATGTAGGGCATTATTGCGACAATCCTGCCGCCCAATGTCCAGTTGATCCGTCCGCAGTCAAGGGAGAGAACTTAAACCTTGCCAGACCGAATTTGACACCGCATTTTCGCATTTTCGCCTTGCTTTTTCCACCTCTGCCATTTCATCCTTCTCTTCTTTCAAATCGAGAAAATTCAGCAGCAAACAGTTTTGGAAATCCCTCTCCTTCGCTTAATATGAAACTCGAAAATGTGCAATTTATCATCATCACCACCGCCCGTCGACTGTGAAATTCGAAACCGTACATCTCGAACGTGTTTTAAATTTAAATAAACCTGCAAAGGTCCATAAACCCCCAGCCATGGAAAAGCAACTGCAATATTTCGTTGTTGGAAGCACTCGACATTCATTTGGAGTGTTATTATTTACTAAAAAAAACCATAAAAAAGCCAAGAATTTCGGACGAAATTGCACTGAGCGTTTGAAAAAAAATCGATCATTTTTTCCCATCAGCCTGGAAAGATTGTGAATTGTAATACCAGCTTCAATTACTACTCAAATGCCTTCTTTACATGCTATAATTATTACGTGCGTAAGTACATTTTATGGATTAAAAGATTGCATTTCAGAATGTTGCCATGTGGCTATAGACACTTTATGAAGTGCAAAATTACTCCATGCGGATATGACATGATACAACCAGTCTACACATGTGCGTAGACACGTCGTGATGTGTCTAAATTTAGGTAGACACTTTCTAAAGTGTTAATAACGGTGTACCTACAGATGCAATATTTTTTCAAAATTAAATTTCTCAGGCGTTATTATTTTGACAGAAATTCTTATTGATAAGTAAATTAAAATCAAGAGACTCCAAGAATCATTTGAAGCTGGCTGCTTATATTCCTCTTAGATTTAGCTTTATAAATAAAATATGCAGAAAATCGCGAAAATTGCGGTCATTAAATGGCATTTTTCTCACAAAACACACACAAAAGATGTCTTGCTTCACTCTATCAACTTGCTCAGGCCAATTGTTAGAGACACCACTATTGAACGTGTAGGGTGACCCTCAAACGGTGGAAAAAATAGCAGGATGTCCACTTACCTTGAACGTGCACTTTGATAACAAGGCCAAGAGGTGCTCCGATACCATTGGACGCCCTGCACAGGTACTGCCCTGCATCGGACATCCGGGCCCTGGTCAAAACCAGGGATCCGTTGCTGTACTGCTTCACGTTGGGGTCGTCCAAGGACGGCATCTTGTATTCTCCAGGCTTGTTATCTGCAAGAAGAACAAAATGCTTTTTGTAATACATTTTTTTTCTTTTCTTCTTTTTCTTTTTCATAGCAGAAACCAGGGATTTCTTATTCTATTAGCCCATTTGTTTGTGCCACGTACAAAGTTTTCCCTTCCAGATTGCTCGTGGAGTATAAAAAAATAAGGCAAAAAACCCCCAGAAATTTGAACGTAATCAAAAAAAAAAAAAGGACACTGGTGGAGATAACGCAGCGGCATCGCAATTCGTGGCATGTCCCAGTTATTTATATCCGAGGCTTCGTTTAATCTCGCATCTACATAAAATTCAAATTTGAAACATGCTCAGAAAAAAAAGCATGAAAGTTAAAATAGGCAAGGTGGAAGTTAAAGGAGTAATAAATGAGTCGAAAATACATATGAGAACATCTTTTATGAAATAGCGCCAACGCATATTTCATGCATGAAAAAATATTGATTTTCTCTTCGGTGCATGCCGACCATTTTTCTCCATATATTTACGACGGCTAACTTTTATGTCAGCTAGACTGGCGCAATAAATCCCTGTCACATTTCGAGTAAAAAGTTAAAAAGAAAAAGAAACGCGTATTACACCTTGATGCGAGCAATGGGGAGTTGGAATAAAACCTTGCTACAACATACGCAACTGACGCCTATCAAATCAAAAATTATTAATTTCACGATGACTTGCCAGACTGGAAATCTGTCTAGGAAAACAGCGCCATCTACGTAAAAGTTCATTTTCCTGACATTTCTCCGACATTTTATTGTACCTTCTGCTTTTTTAAAGTTAAAACTTTATGCGGATAGAGTTTCTTGGAATATCATCAATTCTCATTTGCTTATACCAGAACAAACGTTTGGCATTTCGTAAGCCGTATTTTCGTGCACGGAATCTGAAATCAGCGATTCATTTATTCGTTAATCACAGAAACAAATGGAGAGATTTCTCAGAATTATCCGATTACGGAGCCTGCGAAACACGCTGATCTTTTGTTAACAGGTTCCCATAGAAACAGCCAGAAAACCTGTTATCAACTTCATCATCACCAAATAGGAACGTATAAATAATTTCGTTAACCGTTTCGCGAAGTCTGAATATCAATAACTTGAATGTGCAGAATTTCCGAATATTTTACATTCATCCATTTTTTTTAGACAAATTGATTTTTTTAAAAAAAAACATGGTCGCTGCCAAGCAGGAAAATTCAATTTCGGCGAAGGCTAAGATGGCGGATAATTGAATTAGAAATGCAAACAAACAGCCTTCTTGCATTCAAAATCTAATAAAAAAAACAGGAGATAATAGAGCGCTTTATCATCGAGAACATAAAGAATGTGTTTGCAGGAGTCCAACAACTTTAGGAAAAAATGCATTCACAACAATGGCTTCGAAGACAGACGCTTTCAGAGGTAAGATCTCTTGCGCACAAATGGAAAACAAACTTTGAAATTTCCTGCTGGGAGGGGCTTCAGCATACATCATGTTTCGTAAAACCCAATTTAAAAACACGTTTTTGGGACTGCTCAGATGCTGAATTCTAAGCACGACGCAGGAGAGGATATCCAAATTTTATGATTATTCCATTGCTTCAAAACTTTCAAGCCGAACAAAAAGGATGTCCACCGTGCAAAACAATTACCTATTTCCGCTTCAAATACTTATCAAAATAGCTAAATTTATTTCTATCCATGTATTCCACTAGGGTATTTAAAAATAAGCGAATACAAAAAATATAATAATAAATAAAGTAGATAAAAAGGACGAACATTTCTGCACAGGAAACAAATTTATTAATTGTAATAAGTATCTGAAGCAAAAACGTGTGAAAAATTGAGTGCATGGTTAGACATCTTTCTGTGACGGACATAAGAATGAACGATACACTATTTCGTCAAATCGAATTTAAAATTACTTTTGTATTGGGGTCTTATTACAACATTTTTTTAACTCCATGCATGCAGTACTCTCGTTTCTGGTACCAAACTTCACTAGTCCTCTAATTTTCCTGTGATTATAAACTTCATGGACACCCAAATCCACCATCCGTTCCCTAGTTCTCTGTGCCTCATAATTTTAAATTAATAATAAAGAGTATTCATGCTCGATATTGAAAAACAGCGACAGACATTTATAATTCAAAATTAAGCATTTCGCACGAATCCAGTGGCTGGGTCATTTTAATATATAATTTATTTTGGCTGGATTTCTCTCGATTTCGGCGCCTAATTTTTGAGCCATGAACACGTGATGTGTAAAAGAGAATGAGGAAGAGTTTCCTCTCCCTGTTCAAAACAAAAGCGGATTTGCCATCCCACCCCATTTTCCAATCCTGAGCAAGGGGTCTATCTAAATGCAAAAAAACTGCCAGTTCCTAATTGCCAAAAACGAGATAATTTCAATAATTGACAAGTGCTGAGCAAACGCACTCCCAGCAAAGATTGCGAGAAATTCAGAAATTCAATTAGGGTGCCCTAGAAGCGACAAAAAACCCGGGCTACCAGCAGGTTTTCGACTCTGGGCCAATTAGCAGCGCGAAATTTGCCTGCGAAAATCTCATTAAAAGCTGCTCGTCTCTGCAAGTACGTGCCACATTTTAGCTAAGAACACTGCACCCAACACGCTTTTGTTTTTTTGAGTAAATTCCAATAAAAGCGAGCGGTGTTTGGACCTCGGGCAATTCATTTCAATTAGACAGCTAATGCTGTTTACCAACTCGTCCTGAGTAAGTACACTTATTAAAATTCCGGCTTCCAAGCTCATTCTTTCGGGGAATCGCTTGGGACTCGCAAAATGGCGACGGATAATTGGAATGAGTTTTTTTGAACGGTAAAAAAACGTTGGAAAATGCTGAAAAATGCCTCGCACCCCTGCGTTAAGTGCCTCGGTTTTGCGGTCTTATTTAAAAAGATTATGAACGGTGATAATTCGTGATTGCTATTTCTAACAATCTCCGATTAAATGTTGACTAAAATACATAATTGGTTATCTATTTTAAAGAAACCCCGCTTCTTCAGCATTCCTTTTATTTTAATTCTTCTTCAGCATTCTTCTTAATTACTTATAATAGGAAACATTTTTTAAAATGAAAAATGAGCTCAAGCTCATTGCTAGAGATAAAGTCGCAAAAAATTAAAATTGTTCACGGTGTAACTCGGTTATGAAAATTACACATGAAACACTTTAAATTAGTTTTTTTGGCAGTCTTTTAAATGCCTGCACCATTTCCTTAATTAAAGTGAATGTAATTATATGAAAGTCTGAAGTAGGCATTCAATATAATTAAATAAATGAATTAAGCATTTAAAAATGGATTTCAAGTGTTTTTGTGTAGTTTTATTACTCACGTAACACCGAGAGAAATTATTACTAGTTGCATCTTCATCTCTAGTTATGCTCTAAAACTTATTTTTCAGTAAAAAAGTGTTTCCTATCAAAAGTAATTAAGAAGACGCTATGGGCAAATATTTTTTAAAAACACGCAACCAAGAATAATGGACTTCAGTGCATTCTCTTTAAAATATTTAAAACGGAAAAATAAAACAAATGTCAAAGAAGTTTTATGCTTTAAAATTATACAACCAATAATATATTAAAATAAACATTCCATCAGTAAATTGTTAGAAACACAAATTACGAAAAATAACAACATATGCACTTTTTCAGTTATTTACTGGAAACAATAGTGATATTCTATGAAACTGCTTTCCAAAACATAGTAAGGCTCGCATTAAATGCACATACTGTATTTCTAAAAAAAGCAATTGATAAAAAGGTAAGGTTTATCTTATGATTACGATTAGCTTTTCATAAACGTTTTACCTATAGCTTTCCTTTAAATTTTTAAATGTAAGCTTAATTTTGCCACAATTTTGAGAAACAATATCAAATAAATTTGAATTATACTGAACGAACCCTGCTACTCCAACATTAATCTACATGGTGTCCAAAACGTATGACCACTATGTCCACTCTTATTTCCCACGTAGAGAACATTGTCGACTTAATTCCCCCACTAATGCCCTGTCAAGGCGTCTACGAGCATTCCAATCATTTCCCAATTAGCCACGCAAAATGTCCCTAAACCCCACGTTGTAGGAGCAAGTTCCTGCTAATTCCTTGACTTCGGACTGAACATCCTACGTTCAATAAGCAATTAACTGCACCAACCTACGCCGAATTCCCCCTCAAATGTTCTATCTACAATTTAGTCGTCTGAGGAAACCCCCTCCTCCCCTAGTCACGGTTTTGCGCTGCTGACCAACACATTCATTGAGTGACCAGCGTAGAGCAGCTGCTTTTGGTCAGCACTTAATCTACTTGGACAGCGTCCAGCCACTCGGAGCTTTGATTGTCAAATTGAAACCACAGTTGGCGATAATGAAATTGGCTAGAGCAGAAAAGGCTGGCTGTTCACAAAAATAAAATCCATGTTTTGACCAGCTCCAACAAACTAGAAAAACATGCAAGATTCCCAGGCCGCCATCTTGATTCCAGATGGCACCCATTTAGCCCTCCTATTCCAGTTGACAAAATTTAGTAGGAACATATGATTACCTACTGCTTTCATCCACTGGACTGTCGGCAAGGGAAATCCTTCCACCTGGCAGTTTAGGACCACCTTGGTGCCGGCTAAGACATCGGCGTCTTCCGGTTCCACCACCCAACGCGGAGGCACTAGAACGGAAACGGAAATCGTCAGCGGATGGCGTCGTGTTTTGGGTTTCAAGTTCAGTTTTCATTGATTTCAAATTCTTTTTGAATACTCTAATACAGGGTTCCCTACAGTCTGTGCACACATAAAACCTACATTTTGCTACATTATAAGTTTAATTATACATGTATTACAAAAAAAAATTATACATTTCATATTTCACAACGAGCTGTATTGAAATGTAATTTATCCGAAACACAAAGAGATTGGGGAAAAATTAAGTGATTTAAATTCATAAAAGCACATAACAGCGTTATGTGACAACTTACAGATTCATCATTAAAAAAACCACATACTTTCGAAAATTGTTGTGGCACTAACTGTGATTGAGTTTTGTTTGCATATATTAAGCATGAGAAATCTAGATCAATCGCAGCGCCACTCACCGTTGACCATGAGCTGCGCCGTGTGATTGGCCGATCCAGCAGGATTGTTGGCGACGCACGTGTAGTTGCCGTTGTGCCTAGAGGTGACGCTATTGATCGTCAGCACGACAGAGAACTCGTCGAACGTCCGGGTGGTGACGCCCAGGTCCGGGGCGATAAGGCGGCCATCTTTGATCCAGGTTAACGTCAGGGGTAGGTCACCCTGGGTCACGACGCACGTGATGCGGGCCAGCATGCCCTCCAACACGTAGTCGCCCATGAACGAGAACGGGATGATGTGAGGGGGAACTGCCAGGGAAACAAGGTTAAAAGAACACCCCTGAAATACTCCGAAATGAATCGACACGCGAGGGCGCAACCTGCATTCTGCTTCGCGAAATTTAACTTTAACCTTTATTTCCATCAGAACCAGGCAAAAGTAAGTGAGATTAAAAACGTCAAGTCGTCGCTGGACCCATTATACGAATTAACGAGCCAATTTCAAATTATAAACACAATTCAGACCCTAGCGGACCACAACTTCTGCTCGGAGAAAAATAATAAATTGCACGTTTATAACAAGTATTAAAAGCAAAATTGCGTATTTTCAGCCGCATAGTAGACATCCTTTTGGGTCTGGCTTTACAATTTCAATCGGCACTCAACAAGTTTTGAACGAACTTATCAAATCAATACAACTTTGTAATCTTCAAACTGGTTTCAAACATCTGCTGGCATTGCGAGCGCTCTTTTTCAATTTGTTCATGAACAAATACACCTGACCTTATCATATTTTTACACATATTTTTACAGCTTCCTGATACTGTCTAATGTAGGGAACAGAGTCATACAATCAACTGACATAAATGTTAATGCATTGTTTGTTTTGCGAAACTAATGACTCGCATGCCACCGTTGTGGCGCTCGCAGGTGGCATCAGCACTAGCAAATCTCCCCAACGCCCAGCGCTCAGCTCTCCGTGAAAATCGTACGCACCAGCGCCCTCTACTCACCCAAGATCATTACCTCGAAGTCCCTGGAGGCCGTCTGTCCGTCTCCGTTGCGGACCTTGCAGGTGTACTTGCCAGCGTCCAGCGTCCTCTGGACGCTCTTCACCTGCAAGGTACCGTTGGCGAACACCACCTGGTTGTGACTGATGGGCAGCTCTCGTCCCCCTGACGGAAACAGACAAGGACAAATAAATACAAAAAAACTCCCGGAATTATTCGGTTGGGTGGAGCCATGCGCATTAACTGCCAAAAAAAAAACGCTTCGAATCCGCTTAAATTGGGCCTCCAAAAACCCCAGGGACTCCTCGACGGTCAAGCCGGTCATTTGTCAACCCAGGCAGCGACCTCCCTGGGGAGGTTTATTAGCGCTCCAAAAAGCATCTTTTCAGGGGGGGAAATGGCCGCCATTTGTAATGCAGATTATGCTGGCGCGCTTCAGACGCGCCGTTTGTCATCCGGATGTCGAGGGTGTACTTCCGGCCCATTCCAAACGACCCCCCAGGAAATGTC
>JAQIXS010000942.1:0-36251 GCA_034700785.1 Rossiulus vilnensis | reverse complement strand
ACCGAGAAAGAATGCCAGCAATGTGATAAACTAGCAGACGAACCCATTCTATTACTTGCTGTTAGCAGAAGCGCCATGAGTGGACAAATTTCCCCTTTGAGTGGACGGGGCTTTAATCTCTACCACCAATCAAAACTTTAAAGATATGGAATTGTTTGTTTAACGTGCACTGTTAACCTCTAATACGTGGATGTGATTTGGATATTAACATTATTTTTTCTTAATATATCTCGTAGTGTATACCTCCACTCTTTTCAAGTGGTATTTTCGCATATCAATACTATGAAGTAGGAAAGATGATTATGCGGATTATATTTTTCATGGTAACTTGAAATTTTCAAAAGTAATTATTTTTCGACTTCGTTTAAACTCACTCATTATCCCTTACCGATTTCAATGATAATGCAATATACATGTACTGTTCATGTACATATTTCAAACTGGCTCCTTCCTGTATGTACACAGACATACAGGCAGTTGTGTTTACATGGTTTTTTTTCTATCAAAGTCGAAAAGTTTACTGAACGCAAGTATGTCAAATCGTGGTTTGTAAATGTCAAAATGGCGATCCAGAAGTGATTAACTAGGTCGCTTTGATCGTCGCAACTGAAATTAAAAAATAGCGCCAAGGCTATGATTTAATCTTTTAATAATGCTGGCGCCATGCTGACGCTGTTGTCGTTGCAGTATTGAGATGCATCGATATTCTAAAAAAATTTATTATCTGCCAATACATCCCTCTTACTATCTAAACTGGCACATACAGCATCAATTTATACTTCCGTTGAATACCAGACATACATGTATTTCAAGGTTGGTTATGAGCTATCGCTGCTAATTAACACCAATTCAGAACAAAATCGTACCGATTCTTGGATTGGAGTTGGAATTTGAAGGATATTTTATGTATTTCAATCGTTAATACCTACCGTAACCAAACTCAATCACGAAGTAATGCAAACTACAATTACAACTACATGCAAAAATTAAACAGCGTGGTTAGACGAGTCAAAGTTCATGAAAAAATCGCTTATAAAAGACTGAGCTTGTGTTTACAGTGGCGCGGCGAACAGAGCAAACGATAAACGAGGGTTCAAAAATTTTGTTTAGCAGAGCGGCGACAAGCGAGTCACATGGCACTGATTTAAAGACTTAATTCTTTAAAATTTAAATTTAATTTTTATCTGAAGTAATTTCGTATTTTATTTGTTTGAACACCAACTTTATTTCACACTACACAGTATGGTTATCGGTTGACAAAACATTTCAACCTGGATATACAGTAGGTAAATATGTATATTTTTCGGTTCCAACTACAGTATGTATGTATATACCGAAAATTATACATATTCACCCAAATGCAGGTAGAAATGTTTCTTAATTAAATAGTCATAAGTTGTGTGGAATAAATTTTACAACTGTAAATCAGGGTTTGTGAAAAAATTTAACTTTACTTCCATGACTTTTTCAGACCAACCAAGTGTATTTTCCTGACATTCCTGACTTCTGTAGCATACATACAACGACATAAAGGGAATATTTATTAATAACAAAGGTCAATTTCTTGCATCTCTAATAATTTCTGGCAACTAGTTAAATTAATATTTATAAACAATTTAAGTGGTTTTTTTTCTGTATATCTCCAGCAATTAACTTAAACTTGACTAAAATTTATTCTAATGTAGGCAGGGCCATAAAGAGCATGTGATGTAAAATTTAGGCCACTTTGTAAAATTGTTCATTAAGTATGCTAAATCGGTTAATTTTAGCCTGCATTTTTGTACTGTAAATCATTTCAAGAACATAAGACGAACATTTTTCTAAAATGTAACTAGTTAATGATGGATTTTTGTCTATATTTATTCGACTATATTATTTCAGCTTATTTAGACAATGTCGTAGGTGAAAATTTACCAAAAACTAATTCATGATTGTAAATTTTGGGATTCATTCTGTATATAAATTATGTTTTATAAGTACTGCTAATCAAGGTAACACTGTAGACGGCATTAAAAAAAACTTATTAGAAAAAAAAATGATGCTTATGGAGCTTACAGAACCTTTTATTGGAATTCTCCCTGACTTTCTCTGATTTTCGAATAAAGCGTAATTTTTCCTGACATTTCCTGATCCTTTTTCTCTTCTCTGATTTTCCAGGTCCGCATGAACCCTGTAAATTAGCTACATAAATGTTCAAACAAATAGAACATGAAATTATTTCATGTACAATTGTTTAGTATAAAAGATATGGAATGGGAAAACCTCCGCAATAATAAAAGGCGTATGTAAAACACTGCCGAAATTGTGCCCAAATTAAAAATTAACTACAAATCTGAAAACGATTACAGCTAATGGACATAGCAAGTCCATCTAATAATTAAATTTTGCAACTCCCAATTAAATGAATGCAATTAAATACAAATTTATATTGCAAAAGTAATTTTTAAATGCGTTTAGAAATTATAATTGGTTATATTTCCCATAGAAACTTAACGTCTTTCATTGTGATTTTTGCAGAGCTACATCATCTACATGCATATTAAGGCCTTTCGACCACTTCGTGACATGTCAAACTCAATGAAACTCGCGTATCGCTTATCTTTTATCGCCGCTTCACTATAAACACCAACTCTTTTTGAATTTCGCCGCCCTCCTCGTTCTCTAGTCTGTTCGTGAGCCTCGTTGCGCCTCTTATAAACATACGCTAGTTCAGACGAAAGCAATACCTGCTTATTCTCCCAAATTTTAATTCCGGATTGCATGAAAGATGACTTTTGTTTGATTTGTATTCAAGCTAGAAATTTTCCAAGAAACCGCTGTGGAAGTGCACAAAGTTTAATTTCGTTTTCAAAATAATTAAATTGAACAGGGTTTGGGCAGCAAATGAAATTAAATGTCACGAAAGAATTAATTTAATTCTGATTCTAATGCCAACTACCGTTGCGCATCGATCCAACCGCGTATGTGCCGGCTTCTGAGTCCACTGCCCACGCTAAATACAAAACGCAAACTTAATTTTAATAAAATGTTTTAACGCAGCGCGGAAATCTCTGGTAATGTCTTCCGAAAAGGGAATCGGATTCGTCGTAATAGCAGGCCTCCAGCAAATAGGTATCCACGTGTAGCGAGAGAAATCTCCCATTGATTTATTTTTGTCATGATACACGCACTGAGCGGATTGAAACGCTGTAAAAGCCGGCGAGCAGTGAAGTATATAGAGGAGAAAAATCGAAATTGTATTCCTCTGTCTTTGCCACTTTTCTATCCACGAACCCATTCATCTGGATGTAAACAACATTCAGGTTATTGGATTTGAACCGTTCTGGTTGGCTGAAAAAGCAACCAATGCCACCGATAATGGCCGTCATCAATTACCTAATAGTATATAAGAGCGCTGCAGCGCATCTTTACTCCTATTTTAATTTAAAGAATTGCGGGGCACGTATCGCACGCCATTGTGTCTTGCGAAAACGCTATTTTAAAAGAATAGCCCCTAAACTGTCATCTAATCCTTGGGCTAAAGGTGCGCTTTTAAAATCTACTATAAATGCGCACCACCTAGCCTTTTCAAATAGTTTGAGGGGTAAATGATGTGGCTTTATTTTTTGGATTTTAAGGACGTGCCGCCGTCTTTAAATTACATGCCCATTTTAAGTAAAAATTCTGAAATTATTTCGTAATTTTGTGATGAATGTTACAAATAACTAGCATACATGGATATTTTTTCAAACGTAAGAAGACTAGCGAGAAAAATTTTTTGTTCAATTTTTGCACATTTTTTTGTTCAAATACGTATTATAATTGCTAAATTTATTGACCCCAATGTAGAATTGGTCATCCACCAAGGTTTCAACTTTGGGTAATAATTTCAAAATGTCCCATTTATTTATAAATCTTCTAAGAAATTTGGGGAGTTAAAACATTACGCAACCTCCCAAAATGGAGCTTCCCAGCATGGTAACTTAGCATTGCGAGTTGATAACCGATTTTAAATTTTTTAAACTTTTTTTTATAAATAAACGGGACTTTTTGAAGCAAAAAAGTACCAGCAACGTTTTGCATGGCGGCGCTGCCTTAACTCACGTGATTGACAGTTTGCAAATAGACCTGGCAAGAGGGGCATGTTTCTTAAAAAATGTATCCTGTTGAAGTTTCACTTATTCATCAAATCAAATTCTCACTCTGCGCGATATGAACGACCTGATGAATTAAGTTGAAGGCGTTCCATCTAGAGGCTGGGAGATACTGAAAGTTTATTAAATAAAATGCAAGTATGTTTTTTCCGCTTTTACTTCGGCATCATTTCAGATTCCATATTTCGAATAAAATAAGTGAGTTGTAATTCAGAGATTTAAATACAGTTTCTTGTTTGGTAGGAAGGGAGTTTTAATGCTGGCCGTAGGGTACTGATTTGAATTGAACTCTAGGATGGTGGAGGAAGGAAGCCTAAAAAGCTCAATTTGCACGCGGTGTCTTGGATGGCCTCTGAGGGAATTCCTATCGCCTGACCATACAGTAACCCGATTGCGGAACAAGGCTGTGACATAAGCCTAACGTGATGTATTTTCCTTCGCACCCCACTTTGCCCTTGATAATCAATAGCAAACTCGACGCGTGCCTCATAAATGTTTACTGCAAATTCAACCTGTGGACAGAGCGAGCTGCTAATTTAAAAGGCTGGTGTTTGTCCTTCGCGGAGCAACCGTTAGGTGTCGCTCCACGGCGCTCGAATCTGTCCTCTCTGATGAGCTCCGTTTCGCCAGTAACTGATGCGTTTTCTCGTGCAAAGGCAATCATGACAGGCTGTGAGTGGGAGTTGAGAGGGAAAGAAGTGGGGCTGGGAGAAAGGGAAAATGGGATGGGATACATACCGCCACAAGTTCCAGAGAAACCAGGGAGAAAAAAAAAATGCCTTCAGCCGCTTTTTTGTATAAAGAAATAGAGGTTTAGAGGAATGAGTCTTGGTCGCTCAGGAAAGAGATATTTCAGGCCGAACATTTATTAGACGTGGACCACCGTTCTTGTTGTTGTTGTTGTTGCAGAATCGCTCAGTTTATTGATTTATTGCCCGGATGAGGCAACGGCATTCGAGAGAAAGAAGGCTTAGAGACGGTCGTCGACTATGAGATGCAAACGTTCGACAAATTCGGGCGACGGATGAGGCTTATTTGCGCTTCTTGAGGTTTTTCGAATTTGTGGGAGACTGGGAGGGTGATCGAGTTTATAATTATAACAGGTACCTGAAATGCAGTACTTTTAAAAACGGAAAACAAGTTACTCCAAGCAGGTCCATGTGCTCTACGAGTAATGAACCACTTCCTTGGAAATTCGTACACTAACGGTTTTTTTTTCAAGTAAAGAGAATGGCCTTCTCGAAGCAGGTTTTAACAGTCCCCATGACAGGTTGCTATTCCGTGCTTTTAGTCTGACGAAGAATTCTTTGGATTTCCATTATTAAGTGTGAATGACATGTTGCTGCATCCTAACGATTTTCGAAACTTAGAAAAAAGTTTCAAAATCTAGTACACTTTCGAACTTTGACTTTACATACTTCGTGTCGAGGGAATTGTTGGCAAAAACGTAAAAGTTTGTAAATTTTTCGGAACAAGAATGTTCCAGCTTGCAATGTGTGCATACTAATGTCACTTTTAACATGCATTAATTATTCACAAGTTATGCTCATAAAGGTATTAGGATTGATTTGGGGAAAAGGAGCAGCAGATTATATTAGAAATTACATTCAATATCATATTCATTGCATGAAAATCACTTATTAGCTGGAGTCTGTAACTGGATATTAATTGAAGCCCGATGTTCTCTCTCGCGATATACTGCATATTCCTATGAGATGAGGGCATACTATTACTAATATACAGTGCAGTATCGACAGCAATACACGATCTCACGTGATAACACATTTTGACCTGTGGAGTCGATCCACCATGTGTAAATTGCACTGCAATGCACTGCTGTCCAAACTCTAAACGTTTTCAGTTCAAAACGTTTCCAACCTGAATTTCTTCATTAAAAACAAATGACTAATCGGAAGCTGCCTCCGGTTGGGAATGTGGAGGATGCTTTCATGTACGTACTTGTAGGTACATGTATATTCATGTAAAGTGCATATCTCGTAGGAGAATACTGTAATTCCAATAGAAATTTGCTAGTTTACTTACTTTACTATATCACCATGAAAGGAGAATGTTTGGTTCTGTTCATAGTTTTCAATTCTAAAATATTTTAATATCTTCAGGGATTGTTGAAGCCATATACTGAATTAAACAGTATCTCATTTTAAGGTCCATATTGAAAATTAGGTAATATTGCTACTTCGATAGCATGCCTTCCTTGTATATGATAGGAAGCAAAGTTGAAACCATTAATTTACATTAATATATTGTGGATTTCGATTTCAACTTTGGTTAATCATATCAAACGACAATAACTGAAATTTTTTAAACAAGTATCAAAATTCTAAAAAAAAAAATCAAATGCCTCCACTCTTAAAATGCATGCATTTGTATCTAGGTAGTTTGTGGTATAATCAAGCGCTTCATTGGCATCGAAAGTTTGGATCGTTAATCGACACTTGAATACATCACCTAATTAATGGAGTTGGGGATAGGAGCTCGCCTACGCTGAAGAGGCATTTGCATCCCAAAACATCGATCCCTTTTATTTAAATCTTGAGTATGATGGATGATTAATAAGTAAACCATGCTTGCAATATGGGTTCGTGATTGTATTTTTTAAACTTATTTTACGATAAAATCAACTTTAATACTTTACGATTGTTGTTAAATGTGGTGAATACATGCAGATTGCAGACATAGATATCATTCAGATTTACGTGTACATGTAGAGTTGCGCACATATGAACACACTATGCATACACGCTTACATATTTGCAGTTTTGTTAATTTACAACAATAATTCGGTAATATGGTGCATAAATTAAGTATATTAATGGGTTATCTCTACATGAAATCTCCTCTTTAGAATTTACAAAACACTTCTGATAATGTATTTTATGAAGAAATCTACTGCTAGTCAGTGTTTCCAATTTCAAAACCGGAAAGTAATGTGGGTCTATAAATTTTATTTTTTTCAGAAAAACATTTTACCAAACAACTATCAAATGTGAAAGAAAAGTCAATATGTTGTTTATGAATGTACACTACTGAAAGTAAATGTATTTTACTTGAAATAAAGTTTATTAGTAAAAAATTCTCTGCATGGTTATAGTGTCTAATATTAGCGTTTTATGGAAAACACTGATTTTTCCCATTCTACCGGCATTGTTTCCATATAAATACCTATACAAGTGTATTTAAGTGTATCTGTATTAAATACATGTATATTGTAACCCTTAGTATTGTCCTTTATTAATACGCGTTAATACAGACAAGTTAATGTGCTTAGCCTATCGGAGTTCAGCATGAGATTTTAAGCTTTTCAGGCACTTTGATTCTGCTGCTCATCCAATTCCAAGAGAAGTTAATTTTGCTTTGTTTGGGTGAGGATTTGGGATATGTAATTTGACGTTTGTATTATGGTAAATATAATCTAATGTCAATCATAGCGCATGAACAAAGCAAATAATCGTACTTCCATATACTCGCTTCCAGGCTATATGCAAATACTTAAAAAGAGGGATTCGTGGATTTTCGATCGATAGCTAAGAGCAAACAAACCACGAGAACGCTTCGTGGCAAAATACATGTGAAAATGTCTGAGAAATTGACACCGCAATGAACCTTATTCGAGTTTACGTCATCCTGCCAAAATCACGTGGCATTTTTCACTGAAATATCACCAGGAATATTTTTCTTAGGGTGTTTGCTGATTTGAAATGAGATTAATTGTGGAAGATTGTCTTTTTTTAGCCAGTTTAATTTATCTCCTTTAAAACGTGACCAAAGGACGTTATTTCCCAATCATTTTTATCCATTAAAACCACCCGAAATGACATTTTTATAATCTTATATCATCACTTAAGTTAATGATCTGTTCATTTTGAGGCCAAAGGTCGTATGATTTATAAAGGCGTCATTTGCTAGTGAAATTTGACGTCATTGAGGCGCATTTTCAATCAATTATGTCATCAGTTTTGGTATTTTTGTACACTTTAATTAAATTAACGTCATGTAGACTATTAATTCTACCTAAGACGGAACGTGCCAAGGGGTAACGGGCTATCAAATTGAAACTATCATAACTGACAAGAGGTTGGCGGTTAAAAGTCGATTTTTATGGACGGTCCCTAGTAATATTATGCAAATGAGGTCAAAGCTTGGTCAACTAAAGTCTTTCGATATAAACAAATTAGATTGTAAAATAGCGTTGAATGAAGGGAGTATAAAAGTGGTCTGCTCAAAAATGTTTTTTCATATAGTGACATTCCATGTGAAAACCCTGGTTGGTTAGTGACCACTTGTAAGTAGGCCTGGAGTTAACCAGAACGTATTCTGGCCAATTCAACGTCGATCTGCATACTTAATCATTTTCTTAAATTCTTTCAACGCCCGACATGGCCATATAACGAAGATACCACCAAGCCACTACGCTATAATTCTGTTTAAATGGTTCACTGTTTATATTGAAGTTCCCTCGTGCTTGGCAGCGCTAAGTCATTAATCATTGGCGCCCAAATCCTTGTTAATTAGGCACCCGCGAAACCTCATAATGTCAAAAGCTAAGATGTTATTGTTTTTACTTCTTGTCATCCAATTTCAGCAAGGGAAAAAAATTCCTCTCATGCAGTGAATATAAAAAGCAAAGCGAAGAGTCGTGTAGGAAACAGCATTGTTGCTGCGAAGACAATCTATTGATGCGCGTCTTAATGCTGTTATTAAGAGTTTCATGAAGCAATAAAAAGCAACAAATAGCATTTTCAAGTCGACTTCCTACCAATTCCCAAATGAGATGAACATGAAATGAAATGAAACAATCTACTTGCATTATTATATGTGTGGGAATGAATTGCCATTATCATGGTTTTAACAGAGTCTAGTCTGCGACCGAGAGAAACCTTCATTTTTCTACACCCGTGGCGCTGCGTGCAAAAAAAACGCTAATTGAAAAACAACTTAGTAACCATTCCGCAACTAACTTTCAGGGGCAGGGTTAAGTTAATTTGGTAAGCCCTGCTGAATTAAGTGGTCAACCGAACATGCAGAGTAAGAAGCATGTCCAAGAGTGGTCGTTTTGAACCAGTTTGGAGGCTTTCCATGCACATTTTGAGTATACGACACATATTTACAGTGTTTTTAAAATGCAGTGCAATAAATTTAAAGGATTCTCCAAGAATAATGTATGGTATGCTGCATTAACACATTTTAAAAATCTTGGCGCTTCTGCGCGAACAATTTACGCGTTACTGTGTGACACGCTGTTTTTTTGTCCTCTTTGCATTTCATGGGTTTTTTGTCATCTATTTCGAGATGTTTACGAGGGACTAAGACGCTTTTGCGAGCTCCCCACTTGAATTTTGATAAAATGTCTTATTCCACTGAGAACTAAAACAATACATTTGATGTCAGGCTAAGCCAAGATGCATTTACATTTTTTGCCGAGTTCCAAAAAAGTTGTATGATAAAAGATCCTGAAAGTCAGCCACAACAAATTGAGTTTGATGGAGTCATTCCTTGGGTTTGTTTGCTATCAATTTTCTCCAGAAGATTCGCGCGTGATTCCATCCTGGACCCAGTTAACCTTTTTTTAAACAAAAATACAATCTTGATGTAGTTTTTTTCCCTCTCTGCTATATGTTAATCTTAGCTCCACAAAAAAAAATATTCTCCTTCCTTATTTTACCCGTTGGACGGAGATTCGACTTGATGTGATAGATGAAAAAGAGGGTGGGCACAAACTGGCTCCCTTTCCTAATTACAGCGCTAAAAACCGTTTTATATTAAGCTTTGCACTGATGTGATAGGAAATCATCCCCCAATGTTAAGTCGCCAAAGAAACGGCAAGGATTGTCCAAAAGGTAAGTGTGTGAAGCACAGCCAAATACCTAATTAACAATCATGTTTTTCACATTTGTCTACAAAAATTATAAATGTATCGTGGCACCCCGTTTCGTTACATTTAAGAATTAAAAAGTTTGTTTTATATTCAAGTTAAATTCGATTTAAGTATAAACATAAATGAAATTATTCTTATCACGCTTATGTAAGGTTGCGACTGCGTAATTCTATTAAAGGGATAAGTTGTTACCCATTTGTACAAGGACATCTTGAGAATATTAAGCTCAGGAATTCATTTCAGTACGAGCAATTATCGTTCATAAGCATTTCAACGTGAGTTTAAAAATAGCTAATGTGGCATTGAAATTGTTGCATTTAATTATTAAGTCTTTCTTTTTTAAATTTCAAATTTTATTTAATCTTACAACAGGCGTAAAATGCCATAAATATACATCACATGCATTAGGTTTTAAACCTGCACGTACATTATTTACACTTGTATCCACTTAACATGAGACAATCGCTTGAATTATAAGCTAAAATAGCAATTAGGAATAATTGTATAACCTTAACTAAGGTTGGTGGTAAGGATTCTATTACCTTGGATCCTTTTTACTGAAAAAAACACTTGTAATTCCAATTGTGTACAATTGGAATATTTTTAAGATGACATTTAATTTAGATTTTTATTCTCTTGCAATAATAAAATCAAAATTATTCCTTTTTTGTTTTTAGTGCTAAGCTGATGTAGTTAAAAGACATTTTGGAAAGTCTTGTAAAATATAATGAAATGAGCGTTAATAGGGTTCAATGCTTGATCTAGACTCTAGGGCAGTGATTCATAAAGTGTGGTATGCGGTCCAAATTTTGGGGCACATGATGATACCCATTATGAAAAAGTAAGTTTTTTTATCAATACAAGGGGTACGTCAATTATATAAATATTTCCAGGGTTTACGTAGAGCATAAGTTTGAGAACCACTGGTCTAGGAGTAATGTGGCATTCATTTCTGTGATACTTCTCGTTCTTAATTGTATTTCTTCTAATAAAGTAAAAAACAAAATAAACTTCAACCTCTTGTCACATGGATGTAGACGATTTTGCGGTGCAAAATATCGCCTAATGCCGGTGTTAATGTCAGTTCACCTGAATTCTCCTTAGCCTCAAAAACAGAAATCCTCTTGTCCTCTGAGAACTTAAATTGGTCTCTGTCACCGCCTTCAACGCAGATTACGCTTTTGGTTTGAGGCTAAGGCTTTCGTCAATGGCTCGCGCTGGGTTCATTTGGCTTAAGAAGACGCCTTTCTTTCTGCTTTCTACTCCCCTAAAGACTTGTAGGAAAATGAGGACTAAAATTGCGATTGACAGAAACTTTGAGAAGCCCCCTCGTGCGCTTATGCTTCTTGTTCAGTATCGATTACGGTCGGCACAAGCAGTTGAAAAATAGAACTTAAAATGTGCATGGCTTCTCCACAAACCAATGGCGTATATGTATATGGGTGTTGGTACTGCGCTTTCAAAAGACCAGAAAGGGAGAAAAGGAGACAGCGAGTGCGCTGATGATATATATTCATGAGGAGAGATTGGCCGACGGCGAAGGCACGAAGGAAGACGAATTTCACCGTGTGCTAACATAGGCGAGCAGATACTTTTTTAACTGCGCGCGCGCGGCCAAATGGAGAATCAGACATGCTCCAGTTGCGAGTCAAAAGCACTAGCTGTCACTAAGGGTACTGGCATTAATGGCATTGGGAGCGAAGTTTAATGTACGTTCAGAATCAGCCGAGCCATATTTCGTGGAAAACTCCGGCACAATCCGAACGGATTTTTGAACTCCACTCATGGAAGTTTTTCCCTTTTGGCAGGCGAATCTTTGCTAACATCGGGATGGCGAACGCCTGGGTTTTTTGACATCAACAGGCAAGAGCGATTTTGTTCAAACGCAACTGAAATAAAATTCTTCGCATTTGAGCCGAACCATTGGCTGATCCAAGTGAAAGGATTGGGGATATATCGAACGGGGCACGTGGTTTGAAAATGTCAAGAGGATTTTTAGAGCATTAAGCTGTTTACCGTTTACTTGTACTTACAACAGGTAGTATCGAGATTGGAACAATTTAAAAGAATGTAAGGCACCACTGTAGTTATTAGTTAGTAGTAATTATTTGCAGTACTATTTGTTAATGGTGTTTTTCTTGGATCAGCTCTTTGGTAGAAGCTCCACAATTGTGTATTTCTGAAAAAAGATGATATGAGACGGCAGAAATGGAGTTCTCGACCCAGGTTTCCAGAAATTGCCGACAGGGCCACAAAAGTACAATTACGAATGCATAAGCAAACATTTTCCTTATTTACATGCACATGTATGTTTCGTAGGTAACGCATGTTTTTGTAAAGTTTAAAGTATCCCGTTTACTGTAAGAAAATAACTACGGCAACAATTCATTTGACTTCTTTTAGTATGCACTTTTGAAATAAATATGAGTCTAAAAATAAGTGACCTGATAAAAATTCTAAATGTCACAAAACATTTGCTGGCATATTTAGTCATACGTTTAATGCACTATGGGTACTGTTTGTCTATTGCCTCAACGGGCTGTGGAAAATTAAACTGGCATAGTGAGGATACTACTACTAAGTACTTAATATACTTTCTTTAAGAACTTATTACTAACCACAAATACTAATAACAAGTAAAGGCAACTTAGGGCATTCCTTCTGGAACTGGGGATTGGCGCTCTTACAAAGTAAACTAACAGTCGTCCCCAAACCCATCACTTAAAACATTCATTTTTTTTTGTACCTTCACCTGATACAGGCAATCCAAATACAGACCCATCAACTACGTATGATCCCAGCCATAAAGGCAAAGCCCTCCTAATGTACAAATGTGTTACTGTATGCCAGGAATTCGAGCTTCAAGTGTGTCGGATTTTTCTTTTTAACTTCATCACCCGTTAGACGCATGTGTTCACTTTTGACACATTGCTGTTTTATGCGTCACAAGTGAAATTTCTATGAGGGTTTTAATGACCTTGAAAAGCGATACCATCTGCAGAACAGTGTACGTTATATATCCATGTACAAGTACATTATTTTGTTAGGCATTAATTTTCATAATGCACACTGTACATGTATACTGTTCGTGGCAAACCAACCACACACAGAAGTAATGTAAAGAAGACCAACTTTTTGTTATACACAGTTCTCATTTTTATGCAAAATTTAAATATTATAAGCTATGATTAGTATACCTACACTGTATTTATCATATTTAATCTACGTTTCTCAAAACTCTAAAATATAGAAAGAATCAGAAGCACGTTTTATCAGACATTTAACTTGTTCTTTTATTGCTTATTGGTCAGCATCATCCCTCCTGTTTTCATACAATTAATTTATACGTTCAGCATGCACAGTGTACTTAGTCTTTCTACACTTGTGTATTTCAAAAACGTGTCAATAATGTAAGAAAACTTTGCATTACTTTGCTGTAAAATACATGTTGTTTAACTGTGAAGACGTTTTATTTATAATCAGATTTATTCATGTAAGTGTTAGGCCATACACACATCCAAAATTATACGAGTTTTTAAAATTCTTACGTGTCGAATATCTTAATTACATTGAATTTGGGATACTTAAGAAGCAGTAGTTACTTTGCATAGTTTCATGAGAAAAAAAAATAAAGCCCGATTTGGTCAGAGAAAGTCATTCAAGGTCATTTTAATTTATCACCAAATCAATCAGTACATTACTTCTTCCCAGGTGGCGCGTGACGTTTCAGCTACTAATTATGCAGATTGGCTACGTCTATTTGACTGGTTAATTAGCTAAACAAATTTGTAAATGCCGAAAATCACTCGCAGACCTTTAAGACGGTAAATTTCCCAAAATTCATTTGCTTTCCAACAGACTTTATTCAATTTACTCCAGAAATTTATAAGCAGTATCCCATATGTGCATCAGCCATGAGAACTGTTTCTCATGAACTATTGGAGATTTAAGTACAGTAAGCGATGCGAGTCGCTTTTATGGATAATGGACCACATGTTTTGTGGAAAAGTACATTACTTAACAAAACTTGCAAAGTAAGCCAGTTTCCATTATTATTTTTGTGGCATACTACCTTAAAGCTTTCTATAACTATTTAGAACGGACAACATGTTCACTTTCCTTTTGAAACTGTTTAATTCCTGCGTCAATGCACTTACATGTACGTTGAGCCGAATCAAATTGATCGGGACTTAGGTCAGTCTATATAGACTGGCATTCCTTGATTTGCGATGCTGAAAAAAGTGATGCAAAAGCAAGCTACACGTGATGACTGTTTAAAATGGATGCCAAGGAATTATCTTAAAATTTTTACTACGACGTGAAAGTCCATCTTTAATCGAGAGCCCTGTTAAGTTCCGCTGAATGCTTCTGCGACGAAAAACTTTTTTTTCGGAAATTTATTGCTGAAATTTAGCAGCTTAGTGGTAGACATCTACCCATATGCGTGTGCAAATTCACAGAAAGGAAGCGAGTAAATGAAACTTAAGATTAAATCTCTAACATTAACAGATATGCGTGTAGTGTGTGGGTCCGGGTTGTGCAAATGAAATGCAGGATTTTTTTTATAAAGAAAATAGACAAGAAAAACGGAAACTAGTTTTATTCATTAAGTGCGGTTTGATATGCAAATGTTATAGCCTGCGTTGTGCACATGAAAAATTTAAGCAGACAACTATAATGCTACAAAAAATTAGCATAAACCACAACATCAACAACGGTTGGAATGGTTAGAATCGTTGAAAATACAAAAATTAAAACGTCCTTTATAGATGGTCCCATAAAGGATGTATTTTTAATTACGTTGAATTTCTTTTGCAATCGCAATGATACAACGCCTCGTCCAAAATCAAAGCCTTTCATTGATGCACAACGTATACAGTATGAGGATACAATGAAATAACATAACACAATTTTCGACCCAAGACATAAAAATGATTGCTATGTGTGGCGTTTACAGTTATTTCAACAGCATTTGGCTGTAAATTGTCCCCAATTATTCCTACTCTATTAATTGCTGTTATGAAACTTGATAACATTTGACCTAACATGGTGTAAACACGTGGAGACTCCTTTATTTTGTGTAAATACGTTACATAACTTTCCGTATCAGAATATATTAGGCCAAACATGCATGAATATGCGCGATGAGTGAAATTGGAGAGCACTGTTACACTGACGTCAACTCTGAACGTTAATATTTGACGTCATTCATCAGCATGCGCGGTGCACCCTCGCTGCTGCACTAAAGTTTATTTTCAATCGCCACGCATGCAACGTACGATGATTATTTTATTTGAAAAATGACCTTGACTGGGTTGAGCGAGTTGCAGAAAAATACGCTCCTGCTTAATTCGCACTTTCAAGTGTTGGATCTTGTCCGAGAGATGTATTTAGCACTTGGTTTGTTCCCACAAATACTCTCAAGATCCAGCGTTTGATGCAAGCATAAACACAGATTTCTTTAAATTGGAGCCACTGTCATAGTTTACCATCGCTAACAGTGTGGTTGCATTCCAAATGGACAAACTCGATTATCTGTCGTTATCTTGAGTTTTCTGTATAGAGATAGCGCTGACGTTAAATAAATTAAGGCTAAATACTCGCGGTTTCGTGAGATTGAAGCTAAATTTTGACATTTATGATCAATTCAAGTTGTTCTCGGAGTGAAAGTATCTTTATTCTCAGTGAAGGATACGACTGGAGCCTTTTTGGTTGGGAGATTTAGGGCTTTTCAGTCCGTGGTAGCATCGTCAGGAAAGTGAAAGTGCCGAAAACGCTATAAACACTTTCATAAATAGTAACTACGACAGACATTGCAACTGCAGTTCCGCGTGTTCGCTTCTACGTCACTTCCACTCTTTTTCAATAACTTCTCTCACATTAAACTTACCGCTAAAGGATCTGCGAGGGAAACGGGGGCCAAAATAGCTACGGGCAATGTTGACAGCAAACGCTGAATTCGAAATTGGCTTTTTTGGAGCAAACGTGCGTGCATTTTGAAGAGAACAAAAAATGCCTGCCCGGGCCTCGTTCCCTTTTCCTTAATGTTTGTTCTTCCCAGATTTGAACACGCGCAAATTACAGATGGCATTTTTTGGGTCACTCTGGTGCGGGGATCGACCGCGAGATGGCGCTGCTTGGCACCGGGCTCAACTTGTCCCTTTATGGAGCTCGTGAAAATGCGCCGCTAATAAATATTACTGGAATGTAGACAACTTTGTATCCAAATAACATCACTTTGAAACGACGTGAACGCTAGGTTCAATTGGTGGGCAGCTTTTGTGAACTTAATTATAGCATGTTTTGGCAAGAAAGCCAACAGGAAAGTGTAAAAATAGGAGTTTTATTTTCGAAATACAGATGCGTGCATTTGGGAGAATAAATCAAATTCGAGACTAGGCCTTTGGCAGCACGGGTGGCCGGGAGGAACCTCTTGACTCCACGTGCATTTTGCGTTAAACAATTTCACGAGCGCCATATATTTTCATCGTATTAGCTGGCATCGCAGACGCCATGGTTGCTGTCAGCGGAATGACGAAGTCTTTCCAAAACAGACGTTGAATCATTCGGGCGTGGACGGGAATTTTAAAAATGATCCAAATAAAGATCCAGCACATAAATGATCTAAATTGGACAGGATTCAAATCTCTAATTCATTGCTCCTAGTCCAATGGCTTCATAAATTCTTCCCTCTAATGGAAATTTAGCGTTAAGGTTTGTAGACCTAATAAATGAAAGCTTGCAAGAACTCTTAAATTGGTCTGACTTGAAGCGCCATCTTTGTTCCGTATATGGCGTAAGGCAGTGCTACAAGGAGATGTTTTCAATTAAAAAATGACTCAATAATAGCATGTACATGAATGTCCGTAGAGCAACTAAGAATGTGTTAGGACTGGAGTTTTTAAGTTTAAATTACTAGCAACTGTAGACCTATAAAATAGGAGCATGGCGTGGCAGGTAGCCATTATACATGAATGTATTGCTATTCCCTGAGGA
The DNA here is from genome assembly GCA_034700785.1 of Rossiulus vilnensis. Taxonomy (NCBI): domain Eukaryota; kingdom Metazoa; phylum Arthropoda; class Diplopoda; order Julida; family Julidae; genus Rossiulus; species Rossiulus vilnensis. The sequence continues at coordinate 19,226 of JAQIXS010000942.1, read as the reverse complement.
AAATCTCTGCTATAAAACCTTGTCCTTGCGTTTCATTTACGGCTGAGCGAAACATTCCTGTAATGCAAACATGATTAGGGATAATTACTATCATTTATTATTATATAATTATTATCAACTGATTATTATCGCTGCTATTTTTCCTCATCTAGAATTGGTCGTCCGCTAGTACAATACGTATTTTAAATTATACGACCATTTCCCGTTTATTAATAATAAACAAAAACATGAACAAAGTCAAATTAAACGAGCAAAAGCGCGTGCCTTTGGCTGAAGGAAATTGCACAATAAGACGAATTTCTTGCAAAACGTTTCGAAAACTTGTGCCAACAACTGCCCTAATTTCCTAAACCCAAACGATTTGAGGTTTTTCGTCACAAATTGAAACTTTGAAATCAATGTGCACGTACCGTACTGAAGATGACTTAAATATTCAGTCACAGTACGATTGCGTATTGAAATTCTGCTGAACTCTTGAGACTGGGTTATTCTGATACTACTTTGCCTTAATAATATTAAAAATATGACAGACTATATGGGCGCACGTATCTGTTTGAACCTGATCTATGATTCAAGCTAGCCTTTAATAAGCAGTTGTGGTATGGGGTCACTATTTTTTATTTGTCAGAATATTGGACTTTTCGAGTACTTAACAAATTAGTATCAAGCATTTAAGTTGTTTATGAAGCGGGAAACATGTTCCTTGCGACTACCAATTTTTTTCTAATTTGGTTCTGTATACAAAATAAGTTCGCCTATTTTTAGCGAGTATGCATTGCTGGTTTAATTTAACGAGGACAACTCCGGCAATAAACGCTAACCCAAAATATTTGGCCAACATATAACAGGCGTGGGCATAATATATTTGGGCCTGGATATATACATTTAGCCCGCACGACGTGATTTATGGACCTAAAGAAGTGAAACAACTTTGTTAGCGGGAAGTCAACCTAATATTTAATATAACATCTTATCACATCAGCTTGCTTTCAAACAACTAAGTTTAACTGCTCCTGAAAAAATGTAAAACGTTTTATAAAAAGACCTATAAACATAGTAACGCATGAGGTTACTGCAAAATATTCTCGATTGAAAATTACATTCGTAGGAATAAAATTTATCCAGCTAATTATTTCCAGATACTGTACATCTACGTTTATGAAATGCAAGAAGCTAAACTTACTGAAGATCGATGAGAAATAAAATTATCCTTAACGACAGCAAAGCTTTTTTCAAATATCCTGATTGAAGCTTTTGATAAACAAAAATAACGCTCAAATAGGTGTTTGACCATTATCTAGTCAACATCAACATACGAACCCACGTATGAGAATGAATGTTGAGAAATATTACAAATTTTAATACAAATATCTAGGCATTGACATTCACATGATTTATTAATATTTGAGAAAAACAACTTAACACAAGCCCCAATTATGACACGAAAAATTCGCTTTGTATTATTTCGCATTTTTAAAGCTTGATTTTGTTTAAACGATGTTTTTTATTACAACAACTATTGTTGATCTTTCTGATGCAGTCCAATTATGGGCAATTTCGTTAAACTGATACGTTTTCTGATATGACAGTAAAACTATCTTTCAATTATATTTCTACAGCAGTACCTGGTTCTTCAAACCACATTTTATTAAACTAACCGCACCTGTAATTGGTTTTGGAATCATTTCCAATCGCCCATTTTCACAGGATTCGCCATGTGAAAAGTTACATAGTCTTAATTATAAGTTTAATTTAGGTAAATTTCATTGGTGACACAGTAATCTATACTGTTTATCATACGCGATTACATTATTTATCTAGATTTTTTTATAAGTAAACGAGACATTTTGAAATCATAAAACATAACGGAGAGCCTAGTTTAGGACATGAGGGGAAACAAGTTTAGCAATTACATGCACAATAATCATTTGAAGCAAAAATGTGTAATTTTTTACATGGTGGGCATCAGCCTTATATACAGTACTTGTACTGTATAGTAATATGCTTATATTCAGTAGTACTTTTACAAAATGGGACAAATAGCAACAAGTGGTGATGGTTGAAAAGAGCATTTCCGTGCTCGGGGAGTAACTCAAGTTACCTATAGGTCTGCAAACAACAGGCAGTGTGCCAGCAATTGTATGCCATACTTTTCAATGTTATCTGAATAACAAAGTGCTCATACAAACATTACATAGAAGCGAGTCACGCGAGAAAACTCTGCATGCCCATTTTTATGATATGGATTATGAAGAGCAAATTAATACACTTGCACGAGAAATACAATAGAATAAATTTCGATCGACATTTGTTCAAAGCCTTAGTTTATTGCTTAATAAATAAGTTTAATAAATAATCTTGTTTATTGCCTAAATATGATAACGAATCGTGCCAACCAGTGCTATCTTATTTTTTCTGTCTTGTATATTGGAAAAAAGCAAGGCTGTGGTATTAATTCGCCAAAACATCGACTTGGTCTCCTTCATAAATAGCAAAAGTATATTAATTAGGAATAGATTTCTCTCTCTCTCTCTCTCTCTCTCTCTTTCTCTATAGTTAAATGGCAACACAAAGCATTTCATCACCACCCATCGAATCGACAGCCTTTTTAAATTTCTAAAACTAACTGCAGCGCATGTGTATTTAATTACAAATTCTGTACACGATTCCTAAAATAATACGTAAAGACCATGCATTCAATAATTCGAAGAATGTTTTAACGGAAACATAGTATAATTAGACGGCTCAATAAGAAAATTAAGGAAGCAGAGCAATATACAGTGTAAGTTGTCCTCTACAAGTAGACCTACTTTCAATTCCACCTTATATTGGTAAATCAAAAACATCTCTTTAGTTAGTATCGAATGGAGTCTGATTCGTATTCAGTATATTTATATCAACTGCACAGCCCTGGGAATAAGAGTAAATACTGCACATTACAGTAATTAATCAATCAGCTGAGCTTTTAACAAGCTCAAACAGATCCACTTTTCAATATCCGCGTCAGCTGCCCCAAGGCTTAAAAATGCGGGCATATTTATACAGCTACATCCCCATTAACAGCGCTGAGCTAAACACTGAAAAAGTTGGGCTTATTAAGGCCACAAGTGGCTTTCTCGAAAGAAGAACAGTTTGCAGGTTTAGCTGGTAAATAGTAATTTATGTCGTCAATTAGGAATTGGTGGTGCGGAAACCGTGCGGAGCGAGATTTCCCTTCCATTCTCTCGTCGCCGCGAAATAATTAATACTTTGACAGTTTTGAATCGACAGTAATAGCTGTTATTAAATTACTCTTTTTATAATCAAGTTTCATAAATTTCCTCGCCTGTTTGCAGCCAAGGTTATCCTCCGCCGTGAACGCTGGTTTTCATTTGTGACATCAGAAAAGCAGTCAATTTCGTAAGAGATTTAATTCTTCCATAGGGGGCAGGAGATTTTCAACTTTTTAACGTTTAGTTTATACGATCAATGTACGCAGTTTCCGAATCAGTATTCTTTCTGGGTTGTCACAATTTTAACAACCACTGTTTGGCGAGGAGGTTTTCGGTAGGAGGAAGTAAAATTCTTCTATTGACATAGTTTTAAACAATAGTTTATAGATGAACAAAAAAGTCAAGGATTTTGCGGCAGATAAATTTAGTAAGCTGCTGATGATAGCGAAGAAAAATTGAGCGCTTACAATAAGCGCACGTGGCTAATGTCACACAGGAAATCCCAAGGTCTCTGGTGCACTAAATTGGCGTGCGCACTTCCTGGTTAGCTTTTTTTTGAGAAACGTCCACTCGCCTTTACGTGCGTTTGTGGACATCTGCATGTTCATTAGAGCCCCAAAGACGTTAATGACATCTAGTAAATAGGTGCGATAAGAATGTTTGCCTCATTTAGTAGGCTCACAATATTATCAACCTGTTTGTATAATTAAAGGTGGCAGCTAGACAGTTGTTACGTGCACTGGATACCACCAGCTTTAGAGGGCATCCGAAAGGGTGCAGCAATTTTGGCAAGCACTCTCCAGCTTACGAATGTTAATTTAGTTTTCGAGTGTCATCGCGAAACAGGTTCATGAATAGTTAAATTATTAACGAATGCAACGAACGACGAGAGGCAAGTCTCAAATTTCATCACGCAGGAAATCATATTTTCCAAAAAGGTTCAGTTAGCTATCAAAGCGTGCATGTGAAGGACATTTAATGTTCGAGTTGGACTCGTACTTAGTTATTCCGGATTTCATGCTGTGCATTTTATCTTTAAGTGTAGGCGTGTACGCAGATCTGACGGTTGAAATCACAACCTTTCTGCAGACATCAAGCACTACTGTGCATTCGTTTTTAGATAAAGTGGAAGCTCGATTATCCGAGGACCGATTGTTCGATGTTCGGTTTAACCGAGGTTAACTGATTGTCGGATAATCATTTTCATTAACCTAGGTATACAGCAGATACATTGAAAAGACATAGCCAGAAGGGGAAGAGCGTTGAAGTGTATTGGGCTGCTTGCAGGCCATTAAATCTGTTTAAAAATTGGTGGTTAACAAGCTATTTTCGATTTTTACAAATTTCGTATTTCCTGTGCACATGCATTACAAAAGCTTTTACAACACAAAATACTATTTTTATATATACTTCTGATTTCCGAGATATACATGATCCCGACTACCTCGGATAAGCGAGCTTCTACTGTTTCACGTAATTTAGCCATGACAATTCGGCCCCTTCAATAAATACAACAACAAAAATATGACGCATGCACGTCACACTAATTAGCGATGTTTGCTGTAGCCTGCCTCTTCTAGTTTGGAGTATGTAACCATCTTGAATGATCGTGCGCCAAATTGTCTGCACCGAATTGTCGTGAGACAAATTTACCGGATCCCATAAGCAAATTGCGCTAAACTAAATTCGCGTGTGTACGAGACGCACACATTGAGGTTCGTGTGACAACTTAATGTTGACCCAATTCGTGTCTCTGAAAAGGTTCGTTGGGTTCGAATTGAATTTAGAACGGTATGTTGTGAATTGGTTTATTACTGGCAGGGCGTACAAGCAGTAATAAACTAAGAGGCCAGGTAGTACAGCAATATTAGGTGGGCAAATGTATTCGTGGAATTCTGATGCACGGTCAGAATGGTCCCTATGGAAATAATTCCTTGTGATTTTTATGTATCACCATTCACCACACACCAAGATGATTATTATCAGCAGGCCTAATATTTAGCAAAGTGATGTTTATTGGGGAATTCCCTGACTACTCCATGTCTTTAATTTACGGACAATTCCGGGTTTTCCAGGTCTGGGGGAACCCTGTATTACCTTCAATAAATTACAAAAGTTTAATCCTATACATGTTTCCAACATGCTAAAGAAGCAAGCCCACAATTTGTTTGAAATTCTTGCAATATACATTGATTGATACATTGAAGAATGGTAAGTGCAATAAGAAAAATGAAGAATTCTGACATACTTATGTCTTTTTGTCAAAATCGAATCAATGGCAAATGCGTACTACGCCCACATATTAAATAAAGTAGTTCCTTCAAATGTGAACGCCATCATCATAAGCTGGAAAAAACGTCCCTGCTACGTAATTATGTGGAAAGTTTAGACAACTGCAATGGACAACGCCGCGCTGATTTCATACAATAAATTGTAATATATTGCGAAAGTACAACTTTTACTTGCAATGTGACACTATATTAAAGATCCGCAGTGACGCACAAATTAATGAAAAATGGTAAACTGTCGTCAGATGAAACTAATGTTAAATGGCGAGTCTGCAGTAGAAAGTTTGCGAAGCCTTAAATAAGTTAGACCAAACCTTGTTTTTTGCAAATATCGAATAGGAATGAAATCTTTGTTGCTAACTTATTTTGTGTTACAGAAACCTAAGACGCTGGTTTTGCAAAATGAAATCTAAAAAATTGCAGGCTCAACGGTTGAAGTTAACTTGGTTATTCTACTTTCATATTTATGTATAACCGAAGTACTTTTACGAATGACTGATTTGAGTCAACCGCAATCTGTATAAATTTTTTTATTTCGTAAAATATTATGGGTGCTCCATAGAACTGTCATGTTATCATTTTTTTTCCAGTTAAAAATGAGATTGCTTTGAGACCCAACCTGTTCAAAAAGTCCGTTCAACAACTATAGTAAACTGTTCTCCTGACTTCCCTATCTACTGGATAGAAAAAGGACTTCCCATTATCTTTTACTGTCTACTATTTTCCCATCAATGTACGAAGTCTATCTTCAGTAAGTCATGAATTTGTTTTCAGTGACAAAAACTTCGCCTTTTAGAGTAGCTTTTTGCGTGATATGTTGATTTACCAACCAGGAAATAACATACCATGACAATCTCTGGGCAAAATTCAAATAATAATGATACCCTTTCTTCGATACAGGAAACTCTGCATTGAACGCCACCAAGCGTTCAATTAAGCAACCTTGTGACACTTTCACTAATACCCTTCACACACGGGATTTTTTAAAATCTAGATTAATTCTAGAAAGTAGATTATATTTTGTGGTGGGTTCCGTACCAAATGGGTTAATCTCGATTACAACACGTTTAATCTAACCGTGTTCCACGATTTAGCAGTTAATCAAGGTATGATGAGTCCGGAATATTATCCTACACTTTTGAAAAATAATTATATTTATCATAGTTAACAAAGTCTAATAACGTTTAGTCAGTGGTGAAGAAAACTAAATACAATAAGACTAAAATCGAACAAAGCTCTTCATGGTACATGCAGAAATGTGAATTCCTTTGGAATACTCCTCTTAATTGTTTTGAAACAAATAAAAGTATCCCTTACCTGCTTAATGCAAGCCAGTCTTTCATTGGTTTGTTGTATATGACGATCCATGGCATTTGCCATATCATTCGTTCCACCTCACATTAGTGCGTCCCATTGGATGCAATCTTTATTATTCCTTAAACAAAAACAAATAAAATGTAAGTAAATAAACGGCTAGTACTAATTATACCAATTATAATGAAATGATGTTTGCTGGGAAAATATGCTGTATATAAAAATGTACCAAGGCAGCAATTCTTAATTACTAAACGTTTTCGGGAGTAGACGTACAGTTTAGTTAAAGAGTAACATTAACATAGTCATTAATAACAGAATTTGTACAATTCAATTAGAAAAATAGTTCTTTGCCATTCAGCACGAAATAAATAATTAAAATTGATCGTTTAAATGGCTAATGAAATGGTACCAGACTAACGACGCATTTTTGTTTACTTAATCACACGTGCGATATCTAATTCGAAATTACGTTCATCATACAGTGTACATGTAAATGGGCTGCAACTAGGATCCCAATCAAACGAAAAAGTTGAATTTGCAAATCCAAAAATATCCTAGTCTTCCTAAACATCTGAAGTTTTAGAATTTTTGAAACAGTCTTTTGGAATATAGTAATAAGCGAAAACTATTTAAAAAATTCTTTATAAAAAAATTGATCATACGAACCTACTATACTCTATCATAGTCAAAAAGACTTAAGCCCAGTTCGTTCGCATAGGATACGAGTGTACTGATATATCAATTTATGATAAAAATGCAGGGGGCGAATAACATTCAATCGGAAAATACTAGGGGTAAGGGTTAGACAGGTTTTATCAGGCGTCCAAACATGACATTTATTCGACTATGCAAGTGCTATGCTCACTCCCTGCCAAAACAGTCTGGAATCTACTTCACCAGTCAGCCAGTGAGAGTGAAGTCAGTGTCACGTGACTCACTGACAAGCAGGATCGATCAACCCGCGAGCCAGTTTAACTTTACTAAGATTACAAAATTGGGAAGGATGTGAATGATGAATTATCCAGATACTTGGCTCTCCTATAGGGGAAGGAATACAATGAGAGACAAATAGAAAAAGACTTTAAATCCATGCGTCACATGAGATGGGTGTTTGGGGGGATTTAAGTAAGAACTACCACAATGGTGCGGTAGCCTTGGCAACCGTACCAGATTTGAAAAAAGAAAAAAATGGACAGTCCTTAAGAGGGATTTTCATCGGTTACAAGGATTCGCCTCAAGGTGGCGCTTTTGAACGGCTTAAGATTAAAATATCTCATTCTATACATGTACAGCAAAGCTGAATTATGGTTGCGAAATAGATGTAGTTTGCGAATGCTTGTACTTCCTTAGTTTTCGGTTTGTTCAATCTGCAGTTAATTTTGGAGATGCACTGCTCATCAACTGAATACATACCTGTAAACTGTTTTTGCAGCTTACAGGAGGTAATGATGCCTAAAGCTCAGTAACAGGTCTGAATGTCACAGTGGTCGAGCAACGACGCGAGGCAAAATAACAATCCAAGTGAATGATTAATAGTACAATTTAAAAGATGTACAATAAAACGAGATAATTTACATGCTTGTAAACATGCTGGGAAAGTGGCCTAATTATGATACGCCTCGATAAGCTGTGATTCAGTGTACACAACTTAATCGAAGTTGTTATTGTAACTTTTATTATTCCACGAGCACATTTTTTTTAAATTGATACTGATGTTAAATGGGAAGCTGTAGGCAAAAACGTTTGAAAAACGAGATCAGTCATGGCATTTAGCCTACATCTTTAAACGAAAATTCTCATCAATATTAACAATTAAAGGCCAAATTTTTGGAATAATCGGATATTGAGAATTTCAGACTATATCTCTACACAAATTTGCTAACGTACATGTACATTTAATAAATAGATCGCGTTAGGCGAAAGTTTAAAAAAATCTAAATCACAAGTCATGGATATTAGCGTATACATTTCCATACAAAATGTGTTAAAAAAATTAAGAGAACGCACAAGTGACGCATTTAGGCTGCCTTTTTCAAAATAAGAATTAGCAATAACGTGATGGGCTATGATGAGTGGATTTTACCGTAAGGGTTTACTCTTTAATGATATAAAATCGGAATGTATCGAATTGGAATCTCATTCTAAATTCTGCAAATGTGGTTCAACTCAAAAATTCGCCGTCGTTATATTTCACCTTCCTTTAATTCCTCGGATTTATTTCTCCCCAACAAAATCTGCCTCAAAGACAAATTACGCATCATAAATAATTCTCTCTACCACAGCAATTTTCTCAATCGGATGAATATGTAAATAAAAGCGATATCAAAACCATCTAGCAAATTTAATATACACTAGTGGATTTATACATGTACATGACATTCACATGCTTAACGGGAAAACAAACAACTGACAGTTGCATCTGCAGAAATTAAAAATCGAAGTTGGTAAATCTCAAATATATAATTTAAATTATCAATAATGTTGATCAAATTTATTTTCTTGAGATTATCGCGTGGCAAAGAGCAACATGTAACTGTTGCTCTTTGTCAAGCGAAAGTCGGGATAATTTAGCAGCAATTGTAGGCTGAAAATAAGTCTCTATATCGTAGGTCTTCTAATTGCGTATTTTATTTAAAAATCTTCATTTTGACAGCCTTTTAACATTTATAAGCTTAAACTATATTCAAAATTGTCAATACTGACCTATAGTTTATCATTTTTTTTTCGGAATGGAGATGTGCAAAATAGTTTTGAGGCAATTCCTGGAAAAGTCCAGGAAAAGCAACCATTTTGGAAGTATATTGTATAGGCTATACTAGAGATCCAGGAATACAAAAAATTGCAATTATCGAAACTCGTAATTTGGTACCGTTTTTAGCAATTCCTCTGCTGGCTAACTCTGAAAAAAGGTCGTTTATTTGGAGAAGCAGTGTTGTGAAATCCATGTCTCATGCAATGTTTCAGCGTGTTGCATTCTTGCTTTATACAATTATGTGTAGCAACAAGCGGGTGTAATTTATCAATTGGGCTTAGATCGTTGCATCAGTTTAGATACTTTGATAAATGAACTTCTACTTTCTTGTGCGGTTGACTGTACAAGAACGTCCATCATCCCATTAAACCTCTTCATTTTGTTGTCTCATTGAGCTTGATATGTTAACTTGTCATAGCAATGACGTGAAGGGGGCGGGGATGTAAAGGAATTGCTTTCGCAACCCAATTTTTTTACTTCAAAAATGAATCTTTTTAAACGTGCAGTTTAAAAGTGATTGGGAAGTTTTGTCATGTGCCAGGAGTTGTTAATTACTAAGATGACCGCTGCTTTTCTGACGTACGTTATCACTCCAAGCCATTATTCAGCATTGCGCAATAAAAATGCTAAACAATACTTCCTGTAAATCAGTTACGGTCGTCTCCAAACACAACAAAGCACATTAACAAGAGGTAACGTTTACGCCCAAGTTGTTTATAAACAGAGTCTAGGTCAATATTTTGATTGCACAGCGTTACCCGTTTATGGGAGCGTCAATAAATTGTATCACACTAATTTCGAAATTTGCTCATCTCCCCCACTCACAGGCTCGGTGTGTCAAGAATACTAGTAGCCATTGTGAAACGTAAATCCCGAGCTCGAATAATGTACAGCAGGTGTAATTAAGAGGCAGTTATAGACGATTATGGACTTCAGAAAATTCAAAAGTTAAATTTGTATTCATAGTCTTGTCAAAAAGTCGAGTTTTTGATGCACGCCCCCTTATACTGTAGGCATAAATACATGTAGATGTGCATCAGTAATACTAGGTAGGCCTAAAAAATTCCCACCATGCTAAAAAAATACATATTTATGTACACACACACATTTCACATGTGTGGTATTGGTCGTCCACTAGGCCCTGACCTTTTCTTTATGATTTCAAAATGCCCAGTTTATTTATAAAAAAAATTATGAAATTTTAAAAAATAAAAACGTTTCGAGACCTTTGAAAACGGGGCTTCCCTACATGGCTACCTCCTTCGAACTTTGCCAACGTTTTTTTTTCCAAACTTTTTAATCTCTTTTATTAATAAACGGGATATTTTGAAATTATAAACTAAAGCTGGAACGTTGGTTTACGGCCAATTCTACCTAGGGAAAATAAATTTAGCAATTAGGCCTATAAAGCATTTGAAGCTCTCGGCTCAGCCTTAAGGATTATATGCCTATAGTGTATAAAACAGTATACAGTCGAGCACGGATACAACGAGATCCCGGTTATAACCTCGGTTGTATACAGATTTGTATTATTGCGAATTTTAATGCAATTTTACTCGGTTATAACCAGCGCACTTCTCGGGTATAACAAGCAAATTTGGCACGAACAGTATGCAAGTTTCCAAAATCTAGATTTTATAGTAGGATTAACAAAAGAATAAACTGAACCTTATTCAGCTTATTCATTATATTTCCTGGAGTTCCCGCATAGAGAAAGCCGCATCCGCGACGCATATGAAGCTAAAAAAGATAGAAAAATGGCCGCCAGCAACAAGCACATGGAAACGAGCAGCAGTGGAGGACAGGCAAGATTAAATCGCACAAGAGGCTATTTTTTTCTATTGGCCCATTTCAATTCCCAGTATATTCTTGTGGTAATCCGACTCTAGTCGAATGCAATTTTCATGACTTTTAAATTTATCAACAAAATTCCACTAATGTACTTATGAATGAGTGCTTACATGTAGTGGTACGCAGAATTAGCGCATTAATTGTTGAATGAAAAGTACAACTTAGTGCTTTGTCTTCACGACTTCCCGGATATAACGAGCAAATCTAGTCTGTCCCTTGACGCTCGTAACAAGAGTTCGACTCGACTGAAAATGGAGTAGGCTATATGTTGGAATGCATCAACTAGTACATGTACATGCATTTTCGTCTCATTTTCTGCCCTGAGATACGAGGGGGGGAGGGGGAGGTTGAAAGTTTTCTTTTAAAAATGTGGGCCCACTTAGGTTGATTGCACGTGAATCTGTCCCTGGCAGGGTTGTCAAATTTGGCGCCAAGTGACAACTGTTTATTGCCTCGTAACTAGGAGGAGGAACGGCTCAGTATGCCGCGCGCGTAGGGTAGCGAACTTATGGCGCTCAGTGTACTGACATTTCAACAAATTGCCAGCATATTACGAGCCGATCAATTCCGTCATTATTAAGCGCAGCAAGTGCCTGGATCATTGTCGTCAGGTTGACAGCCAGTTTTCTCGACTGCGCGCAACGGAACCATTCGAGGCTTTGCCATTTAGTATCTGCGTTTCATCCCAGTTGACGTCGGGGGCGATCATATTGCTTTTGCTTGTCTCTAAGTACGTCAACAAGAAAGGCACACAATGGAGCATGACATACTTCAACTGCACCAGGCGAGTTTATGGAGAGGCAGCGGTGGATCCTGATTTATGACTTCGGATGCCTCGCATCAACACGTTGATGGCGTACGCGCGCGCCATCTAGCGCTGCTTGTGGGTATTTCTGGATAATGGGGATAAGCTCACGAATAAGGAAATTGTCCCCGCTAGGTGAAATGCTAGGAAATTCGGCGTTTTCATTGCTGGGAAAGGGAAAGGATTTGCTAAGAGGGCTAATACCTTGGCTACCAAAACGTATCAACCGAAAGGAGACGCCCTATAGTCGAAAACTATTGATTTTTTTTTTTTTCCCATTCGCAAAGTCTCCTCCAGAACTGGGGCAAAGCCATTTATTTCCCTGAATTTCTGTCGCATTTCGAAGGACGGGAGTACATGCACCTGTCAGTGCAAACACCCCAAGTTAGACCTGTCTGAGGTGTCTATGGATGGCGAAGCCTAACAACTTTCTAATGGATTGATTTGAGGGAACTGGGAGCCCATGTAGCAACTAATTGAAGACAAGATGGCCGTCGTCCTCATCTCCACACCGTTTGCACGAAGGGGCCATCCAACATCCATAAACGAGTCCTGGAATTTTAATGATTTTCAGCTCCCTTACCCCTTGTCTGGTATTGATTAATTCTTCACCTTTAACCCCTTCCCCGCATGTCCGGGCCGGTTGTAATTTAATTTGATGAAATTTCTAGTATGAACGAAATGTGACTAACTATTCCTCTATAGTTTTAAATTGCAGCAATGGTAATTTAGTTGCAAATACATGCTAGTAGGCTTATTATAATTAACCACAGTTATCAGTAAACCACAATGAGTTTTGTTTAATTTGTTCTTTCCATGTTGAATTCGAAACATCAATTGACGATAGAGTTCACTTAAACCCTTCCTGTCCTGCAATGTGCGGGTTTTAAGACCTTCCCCCAGACATCCTTTATGGATGACCCCCAAACTTGCCGCAATGGGCAAATTAGAAAAATTTAGAGAATGCTTCAGTTTGCATAAAGGAAAATATCAAATTGCCAACCAAGGGGGACCTTCACGCATTATTTCCAAATCAATTAAGGGGCAAAAACAGTATGTTTACCATATAAATGTAGGTCGTTATTTTGATAAACAAAAAAAATTAACCTTGTACACTGGACGCGATATACAATGTAATTAGTAACACGTTAATCGCTTGTATTTTGTTTCAATTTGCCGCCAAATTCTTTACTAACTTTGCATTAGGATACATTGCAGACGTAAAGCGTTTTCTAAAGTACTATAGCCTATCATTAATTCACAGTCAGTCTGTAGTCGCTGGGTATTTTTTTCGACCATCATATCCAGAATGGAATGAATACAAATGTAATCAAATATATGACGTCAGGTATGACAATCGAGGATATGACCTGCTTTATTGCTAATTTTGCATCCTTGATTATAATGATTTTATTATTATCATTTTGTAAATTCATATGCAGCATTTGCTTTACTATTATTTTACATTGAATTGGTGTACGATCAAGATTAAGCATTATGTCAAGTCTTATTAAAGGCGGTGAACACTATCCTTTTTCATCTGATGGTCATGCTTAATCTTGATCGTACTGTCAAATGCCCACGCAGTGACATCGTACACCAGTCGAAAACAAAATAATAAATGCTGCATACAACTGAATTTACAAAGTAAAAGTATCCAAATTTAACACTAAAACCACTATAGCCGGATGAACAAACCAATAGACAGGGAATTCAAATGGACCTATAGAATTTAAGAGCCTTTTGTGCGATTAATCTTTCCTGTCCTTCACTACTGCTCGTTTCCATGTGGTTGTTGCTGGGCTGCCATTTTTCTTTGTTTATGGCTTCATATGCGTCGTGGGTGTGGCTTTCTTTATGCTGGAACTTCAGGAAGGATAATCCACAAGCTGACTATTTCTGATTGGGTTTGGCTCAGTCAATTCTTTTGTTGATCCGAATAGAGACATGGCCTATTCTCGATTATCAAACCTGACCTCATACCTTTGTTTAGTATTGACGCGAAAAGTTTAAAATACATGTAAGACCCCATACCCTTCTGGATCCAACCTAGGCAAGTCCAAAAATAGGGAAATATTAAATCCAGCGACAACAGATTGAATGTGATTTTATGATACAATGCTTCGGAAAACGCTTTACTTCTGCTTACTGCAATGTACATGCATTACAAATGACCGTCATTGTTTGAGCACAAAATGTCAACTTTGCTCGTATCCTAAAGATATACATGTATACTGTACACTGCACAGTACCTGCATTTCGTTCGGTTATGCAGAGGTTATACAGTGTAAAATGTAACTCCAGTGGCAGATTTATGGGAGGGTGGTACCTGTCATGACCCAGTTTTCGTCTGTAAATAATGCTCGTTTGTTATAAGACAGTTCGTGTGGTGTAGTAAGTACATGTATCTTTTAAAGTCGAGGGATTTAAGTTTCTCCCCAACGTTTGTTATACTTTCGCCCAAAGCGCATGCAACATTTTGTTTAAGGGACAAGTAAATGTCAAATTACGTCATGTACATGTACAGAAAACGCAATTACTCAAGTTTTAATAGTATAGGCCTACATAGAGTTCGTCGTATATTCACTTTCTAATAAACAACGCCATTAATGTGGTGGCGTTTTTTACGATGTTCGTTCTATAGAGCATGTACAATTTTCATATCTCTTCCAACAAGTCTCAGCTGTTATGTTCTTTGCAAGGTTGGTGAGGAAGCTAATTTAGCGGTTAAATGCATTCTTCAACGTTCACGACGATTATACTTCAAGCTTAAAATCGTTTAGAAATTACCTTCTGATCAAACCGTATTGAATATTTTATCATGCGTAAACTCCAGTTGCGTTTTAATGTGATGGTTGCACTCTGAAAACGTTTACAGAGTGATTCTAGGAAACGTTATTGACCAGTTGGGGAAAATAATCAATCGTGCATTTGTCACCTCGTGGTACGCATACAGTGTATGAAAAGGCGATGCATATCAAATAAGTTATTTTGTTTCTCAAAACTAAATGTTAAACTAAATTGTATTTTCTGAGCCATCGCATGTTGAACAAGAACTACTTTCAATCATCTGTATTGGTTCATCGCTGATCAATTAAACGATGAAAAATCAACAAGTGATTATGCAACAGGCAACATTACACAAGAGGCTAATTACGAACAAGGCCATGTGTTTTATTAACCGCTGATGCATGAAGCGTCGCCTAATTGCTATTTTGGCAGTCACTAATTTAATCCACGGCCATGTTAAGGTAGTTAACGGCATATCAGTGTGTTCTCCGTAATGAGTTATTACAACCCACATTAGTCCTTGTGGGGTTTGCCAAATAATGTACATGCATTGCTTGCCTTATTGGATAAAACAGATTAACGCAATTGGTTTATGCCTGTATTATTAATTGAAAATTGCTTCTGAAAATTATTTGACCATTTAAGAAGTTTGGTGCTAACATAAAATGAAATGCTTTTGCATGCATTAATAATAAATTTAAAACACGCTATATATGCAACCATCTTCGGACGTTGCATGCATTGCAGGGAAAACCCGTTTCCGGCTATCGTTTAACGTATTTTTTTTTCAAATGTAATTTTATTTTTATATAAAAATGGGACAAAAATGGGACATTTTAAAATTACAAAACAAATGGTTCAGACCTGGGTGGATGACTACACGGGGGAAAATAAATTCAGCAATTATAATAAGTAGCCTATTTGAAGTTAAAGTGTGCAATTTTTTTGCATGGGCGGCCGCAAAGTGAAACATTAGTTTTAAAATCAAGCATTACTTTGCAAACAGAATACAGCATATAGGCTACGGTTATAACCCAGCGCTGTAACTCGAATAATCGATGTCCAACCACTCAATTAGTCCAGCTTATAGTGGCATTTTACGTTTAGACATTATCATTGCCAAGACTTTAGATATTGCTTACTGTTGACATCGCACAGGCCTACAGTGTACGTTGTCTAAACAATTCACTGGATGGAGCTGCAAGTCTCTTATGATCTATTCTTCTGTATTCCACCATCCAATCTACTCAAACGTACGGTGTTTCTTTTTCAATTATGGCGCAATTTATGGATGGTTAACGAACTTCATTCGAGAGCATCAAACCTCCATCTTAAATCAGAGGGGGAGGAAATAACGAATATCTATAGAGAATATCTTTTACCCTCCTTTCCACCCCATATTCGCTTTAACTTTGTTTAAGGTCATGCGATTTCTTTTGTTGCAACTCGTCTTATCGTCGTAAACAACGAGCGGGTTCGCCGAATAAGCTTTTTTTTGACAAGAGGGGTCGACATAAACACATAAAGCAATTAATCAGTGAGTTTGGGTGTGCGTGCGCGTTGAAACAACGTAATACGCAAGTTAAGTCCCGCAATATTTTCAGGTTAGATGCGAATACGTTTAAGTAACTAGATTATGATACAGACGGTGTTACACCAACTTCCATTAATAAAACCGGTTTGGAATGGCGAGCACATTTGTAAAAACGCGGCTAAACCCGTTTAATTAATGGACGATTACAGTACATGAGCGAGATTGCAACCGCAGAGTATTTTCAAAATTCATTAGTGGTAAGTCAGTTAATTGAATCATCCAATGCATTGATCATCCAACTGAGATGTGAGTGGTTTCGGTCATCTCTGTGAACATGCAAAGTTCACCTACACATACATGCATGTACACTGTCCATGTCTAGAGGTTTTTCTTGACGTGCCGTAACACCCTCTACAAATATCAAATGGTAGCAACGCCAGAGTTAAGTGAATTGCAATAATTTAATTCGTTCAATCAAGCAATCAAAGACTTTAGATGCATATACGTTAAATTAAATTACATATTCTTTAATAACATTTACTTGTACAGCAAGTAGGAAGGTTGGAGACACTGCCTTAACGCAGCCAAACAACGTTTTTACCGCGTTTTTACGTTTTTGGCCAAACATACTCTACTTGCCCTTAGCATGGTAGGCATTCATATTTCGTTACAAAAAAAGAGCATTATGAATGCAGTTTTTTTCAATGCAAGTACAAAGATTAGGCGTTTTTACTTGTCATGAGTTTAACAAATGTGTCAACAAATAAAAATTTACACGTTGTTATAAACACAGTTAGGGGTCACCCATTAAGAACTTTCTGGGGAGGGTGGAGGACGTGTATAAGGAAAGTGGACGTCCAGATAGTCAGTTGGAACTTCAGAGTTTAACATGGAAAGAACTGATTGAACACAAAGTAAAATTGATTACGTATCGGTCTCGATGGATACGTAATCAACTCCTCGTGCTTGTGATACCGAGATCCTCGAATATCGGTGACAAATCTGGGTTACATCTTCTGCATTATGTAATATATTATGGAATTAAATTAATATTATCGGACTGGACATGCGGAAAGAAAGGGGGGAGGTGAATAAAAACCAGACAGTGGCGGACCTGGGGAGGTAGGGTTTGAAAAATCGTGGAAATTCCGTTCAGGACGTCCTTCATGGATGGCCCTTTACTCGATTGTCGATTGTCGATCGAAAGAACAAAGAAACACCCATTTGATATTTCATCTTCTCAGCAATTATTATCGAAGTGAAAACATTCTCTGTGGTGTGATTTTAAATCGGTTTACCGAATGGACCAATTCATTGCCCCCACAATTGAAAGGGTGAAGGTTGTGAGGGATTGACGTCATCGTGAATGGCCTTGAAGAATGTGCATTTCAAAAGTCTGGATTATAGCAATACAATTAACGTTGATGTGGGGACGAGCGCATGTGTAGGTGGCAAAAAATCGATCAGTCGATTGGCTTTGTTGCACGAAGAAGCAATTGTTAGCAGAAATGTTATCGAGAATCAACACCCCGCTGTCGTCAGCTGACTTCACAATAAGTTTGTTTTATTCCTAAAACTAAACATGATATTGATGAGAAATGTCCTTTGTGAATTTAAGTCACTAACAAAGAAATCACTTGTAAACTTCAAGTTCTTCCTGAGGATGGGTTTAACTACTGAAGCAAAGCTATGAGCTTTATCAAAGATGCAAAACTTCAAACGTAACAAATTAAAATCCTTCTGAAGTGATGGCAATTGTTTTAACCAATTAATTGATTACTTTTATATTAAAGTACACTTAAATCAACTGTAAATGTTCATGTGTTTATTTTTCGGACTAACCGAAGAACAAAACTGTAAACAACTTAAATTTGGATGTTAGTTTTTAACGGGAAAGCAACCAATCATGGAAATCTTCGTTCGTTTGAATGTCAAGCCTGCATGCGGTATCAAACAACAATAGCGAAACGTGCCAGCTTAGTATGGTGTTTTTCTTATCAAACGTACTTGTTTACGTGCAGTGCATACGTGTAGTTTTACGTACACAAGTGTATGGAACGAACCAGTAAATGATTTTAAATTGACTTTTGCTTTTTCCAAGTATGGACTTCGTGTTCGTGGCAATGTGTAACAAATTTAAATTCCGATCAATTATTCCGACGAACTACTATGATTGTTCCAATTTAATATCATTTTAATAGCTAATGATACGTGTATAACCTTGCTAGGAATATGAACCTTGAATCATTCTTTCAAAATTTACAGTATTTCACATTCAAAACCCCGAGCAACACAGATTACTGTAGGGACTCATTTATTGGGACGAAATGCGAAACAGCGACGATTCCAACGTTTTGGCCAAAATCCAAAACGTGCACCACGCGGGCACAGAAATTCTGTTTAGACCTGTTGTGAATTTCGATCTCGCACTAGGAGTTTTTTTTCGAACTGCCCTACATCTTTGATTCGGCCTGCAAAAACCTGCCAGTTAGTGGTCGCCTATTTCGGAGCTGTCTATTTTCCGACAGGAGTCCATCAAAGTCAACTAACTCAGTGCCGTACACCAGCAGTAAACGGCGCACCCAAGATTGTGATGCCGAGATCCTGGAATATCGGTGACAAATCTGGGTTGCAGCTTCTGCATTCCAGAGCCCACGGAAATGCGCAAGATGGCGGC
>JAQIXS010000941.1:0-36269 GCA_034700785.1 Rossiulus vilnensis | reverse complement strand
ATGTATAGTATTTTTTTTACTAGATATACAATTGACTTGCATGATACAATGATAAATGGAAATTTAACTTATTTTGATATCTCTTCCGTCACCAGTTCATACTATTTTAGGACCCAAATGTAAAAGTCGAACCAACCCAATTCAAATTTAATTTCTCTGAAAACTGCTGAAATTCCCCGGAAATTTCCCTATTTCCATGTATTCCAGGAGTGCGGTCACCCTGTACAGGGTGTCTTATTTTAAGAGTAACTTTTGCATGGTTGTCACCAACATTATCGAGGTTAACACCAACTAAAATAGGCATAATTTTAATTTGAGGAAACATTTCTTTACCATTTTACATTTTACAAGTGTTTACATTTTTCTGCAAATCAGAATACAAAAAAAACCAAAAGGCATGGACTCTGAATGTTATTTAAGGTTAAAACATTGCTTTCACGAGATTACCTTGACACCAAAAAAACTTCTACCTTATAACATAACTCTTTAATAGAAAATCAACAGCCAGCTACGTTTCCTTTACGAAAAGATAAAAATGTTGTGTTCCAGATTCGAGTGGATTTACCAGCTTCATTCGCATATAATAATAATAAGCATTACTGGGAATTTGCAGCTGGTGGCAACACCCAAATCTCGCATAATATCAGCAAGCTTGTGTATCTATACATTCAGTTCAAACAAAAATACCCCGTAGCAGTTTTTAAGCAACAATCAAAACCAGATTGGTGCAATTTTGTAAAACTGCTGGGCCCGGTGTGAGGCGCATTTCAAGAAACTTAACCGGAAAGTTCCGCATTTTCCTAGAAACTGGTCAAAACTCGCTTTTTAGAAGCTGACCGGAATTGTGGGACTATGTTGAGGAAGTATCCCTCTCGAGAGTAACCTCGTCTATCTTTAAATCTACAGCCTATAAACGAGTTGGAAGGTAATTCCCAGCTATTAAAATTGTTTGGATCAGCTCTTTTCGTTGTTACCACCGGTTAAAACCGGGTTAATACCCAATTAAATTAACCGGACAATTAAACGCGCCACACGCACAGCTCTTTTAAAAAAAATACACTGAACCTTACAGATGTGATGTAAAATTACTTCCTTTTCAAAGACTCGTGTTTTTACAATGACTTAGCAAATGGTGTTTTTATCACATATTAACGAAAGTTATTTTTAAATTGATATTGAGCTATTGTTAGCATGATAAAACATCTCATTTTTTTGAAGTTGATTAGTACAGTCGACATTGAATTGTTTTGAAAAATACCTTTGCATGGTATTTTCTTAAACTATCCAATGATTAAAAATAATTTAATTGACACTTTGACGAACTGCAGATACCCTTACATCAACCACGTTTTGTGTGAATTTGTAGCATGTTACCAACAAAAGGCACCACAACTAATGTTTATTAACTGAAACAAAACTGCCCACCCATTTTCAACTACATGTACATAATACTTCCAATGTTCAATGTAAACTTGTTTCATTTCAAATACGTTTATGTGCCAGACATCATCCATGATGCATTTCTTAAAACTAGTCTTCATAACAAATCTTATTTGTTAGTTTTGAAAAACGCACATGTTTAAGTATCTACAGGTTCTTGAAAAAACAGTTTTCCCCAATGCAATTCCTTATAGGCTAGTAATAGTTCTTGCAAAATCACCTTATAATCTCAATCACGATTGCAAGTGGCTGCCATTTTGTGGAGGCAAGTAGTTCAGTATGTGTACAAAAAGATAAATTTGCCACTGATAATTTTCAATATCGTTACCAATTTGCACATGGCAGTAGTTACTACACATGTCACGCTATGCAACGCCACTTGCGTCAATAACAATGTACCTGTTGCAATGAAGGTAATTAATTTAACACTGTGCAATAAAAGAAGTGTGGTTTGTACACAATAGAAACATAGGGGGGCTTTAAAAACCAAATAACATTGCAGTGAGAAATCTGAGAGGGTAATCTTATTAACGAGGCGGCGAAATGCCAAGGTGGACCGGGGCATTGTCAAAAAGGTGACAAACTACAACGAATTTATTTCGCAATTGTTGAGCTCCAGTAGGCCTATCTACATTACTTGTTGAAAACAATTGCAATGCGACGATGAATGAAACGCTCCACTGGAAATCAGAATTCCGTTCCCTGAATTATAATTAGAAAATTGCCACATTGCAGTATGCGAACGAACTTCATAATGATCTTAAAAGTAGCAGTGATTGGATAATTACTCACTAAAAATATCATAAGGTGCCACGAATTCTCTTAAGAGTCACAAACGGCCACGTTTTTTACAGGGTTGGGAAAAGTTCCGATCAGAATCTAGCCTAAAAATTTGTCCTTGCATTTTTTTTCTTTTTTTTTAGTCAAATTTTAGCAACCCCAAAAACCTTGGATTTTAAAACAGAAAACTAGGAAATGAGACAGTTTATCTGAACATCTGCAATTAAACCCACTGCCGTCCATTGGGCAGACATTTTGCGAAGGTCAGCTGTTAGGGGACAACTCTAAAAGCCCACTGGGAAATGGATCCAGACTAGCAAATGAAGGCCAGGAAGTACAGGGTGTGTACTTGGATAAACAAGTTACCCAATTTAGCTGAACTTGACTTTGGCTTATCGAGCAGGCAACTAGCAATTTTGGAAATTTGGCGAAACTTTCTAATCAACCCTTTAGAGGTTTTGGAACTCAAGGCAGTAGTGCTGATACAAACTATAATGGAGTCTAGGCATGAAATCGTGACTCCTTTACAAAAATAATTTAATAAATTAAAATATCCGATTACACTGTACATAAAGTGAAAGCACATCAGGGTTCGTGAAAAAAATCACACAATCAACTGACTTTCACTGACCAACCCATGTAAGTTTCACTGACTTTTGTAAATCCAGCTTTTGCAATTTCTGGGTAATTACATCCTTATCAGTAACGCACCTTTAAAGTAACACTCAAAATTAAGTGATTTCATATTTATGGGATTTCCTTGACTATCCCTGAACAATTTTCTCTTTCTTTACTTCCCCTGTACATAGGCATACATGCATACAGAAGTAAATAAGATAGTAATCTGCTTGGTGCAGATTTAGTTGGAAAATGTAGTTGATAGGCCTATAGACTGTGGTGCCAAATTGGCTACTGTTGGCTAACTTGTGTCTTGTAAAGCCACCATTGCATTTGTTTAAAATAAAATAATGAACAGCTCATTTTGGCAAAATTTGGCACAACTTTTAGTTGTTGCTCTAAAATTATCACGATCAAATTACTTTATTGCTCATTAAGGCTTTCGAATTGCAAAACTTTAAGCATTTGGACACCGGTCATTTCCCTTCTCAAGAAATAAAAGTTTGGAAAATTATCATTAAAATGACAAAACACTAGAAGCGTGAAGGCGTAATAAAAATTTCCATGAATTCACAATATCCCTATAAATAGGAAGGGAAAATTCTGGTGAAATGCTACCAACTTCCTCTCGCAATAAAAGCTGAATTTTAATCGCGCATTGCAAAACTCGGTTAGCTAATCGGCAGCCCACGTGCAACAAAGGCAGGCCACTAATCTGACCCCATTCAACCCACTCAGGAGGGGGTTAAATGTGTCCATAAATTCTGTGACCCACCACAGCTTGTTTGAATTAGGGACATACGATGGGGATAAAACTAGGGATAACCCCTTAACTGGGGATTAGGCGGGGCACTTGTCAACCTTTACCACGAAAAACCACATTGGAAAAGTTCTGGACATGGACTTGGTAACGATTAAAATAAACCTTGTCCCAAATCTCAGCGATAACGCCGGCAAACAAGCTGACCTTTTTCGAAACATTCGCAAATAAAAATGGGGCTAATTTCAGGGCAGATTTTTTTATAGGCGCACATAAGGAAAAAATCCTCGACAATTACAATTTTTTTTTCTTCTGACGTTTCATATAAATTTAGGACGGCATCATTGCCTCGTTTAGCGAAATGCGCTTAGTTGTTTGACTGACCATGATTTGGTTACACAACAATAGCATTAACAACAGTGTTCGTTTTCAAGTTTGTTAACTTTTACCATTCGATATAATTCGATGCTCGGAATTCGATGTATCTGTAATCTCGAACCCATCACCAATTGCAAAAAATCATTCAGTTTATCCAATAATCAAATATCTAATGGGTAGTAGCAGACAAAATCTAGAGATGAATCAAGACCTAACATTTTTTTTAATGTATACTTTCCAAATTTCCACTAGCGTAGATTTGCGAAATGAGCATTTAACTGTGGTAATTTCCGCATACCCAGTTTTGCACAAATAAACCGCAACATAAAACCGCCTGGAGGCAATTTTTTCCTAGCCTGGAGACTAGAATTAGAATTTACTGATTACGTAAATTTGCATAAGCAAATTTCCGCACATTTGACACCTTAGTGTGAATGCTTTTTTGTTCATGTTCAGAGCAAACACCGTAATCGTTGATTTTTTTAAACAGATTCATTAGCAGCGAAAATCGATTTTTAAACAAAATAATTAATCGAAAAGATTGCACAGCCACGCAAATTACAGAAGACTTCGCAAAAAATCGTTGTTTAGTGTAAATCGGCGTAATAGTTTAAACAAGAGCTATTTTTAAAAATAGCGAACACTTATTTCGCACTTCGATGCCAAAATGATTATGTAATCGGCGATTAGCCCAGCTGGTACGGTATTCTACAAGTTGGCTTTTAAAAGGCAATTTGCACATCAAACGCATTTAAAGCAGTTTAAAGCTGTTCCAATTTTGTTCCAAACTAAAAAAATTAATCATTTCGCACTCGGCATTTCAGTTAAGCACTTCAAGGGGTGCTAATTTCAGTTTAATTTATTACCCTCGTAATTATAATTGTAAATTGCAATAGCTTAATTTTCCGTTAATCCACACGCCTGGCATCGTCAAATTTTCGGCACTCAATATTTCAAGAAATATCCGGTCCACTAAATCTCAAGCTCGCACTTGAAACACCATCCACTATTTGGTGAATTATTACACTACACATTGCTTACTTTAGAAATTGGCCCAAAAGGTACTAAAAATGGATTTTGTATAGCAAGTAGATAGCCAGTTTTAAATCGGAATAGCTCGTTTTGTGAAATATTTCAAGCACGTTAAAATGCGCCTAATTTGACTAAAATGTCTCATCAATTTCTCAGGTGAAACGCCTTAAAACAACAGCAATCCACTTGCATTTTCAAGGAATAAGATATTCCGAGATTAAAAATTGCAATGATAACTTATCGTAATTGGTTTGAAACACGAATTAGTTTCTCTACAAATGGCATTGCATTTTCAGGCTGTTCTGCGAAATTTAAGATGTGCTTAAATTGCTCACAAAATAAGATATTCCCATTTTAAATTTCGACATTTACTTGCTGAACGAAATGCATTATTTTTTTAACGTCTTCGCTAGCGAGTGTAAGCCGTATTTGGGCTCGCGAAGTCAGCCCAGCTGTACCAGTACTCGGTCCAAGTCCAAGGTTATCAGGGGAAAAAAACATCCCCGATCATTTAACTAGTAAACAATGCAGAAAAATAACTTACTTCTTTAACCATGATTGTGGGTGGTCAAGGCGCTAAACCCACTTCTCGCCTGACTGGACGAAAAGGCAAACTATCCTCTGCCGGACGGCCCGGAGACAAAACTCGAAAACTTTTTCAGAAGTTTGAACACTTTTTTTTTTGCGAAACGCTGCTCGGTAATCCGCGACTTTTAAGAGTGGTTTTGAAGACTAGAAAACCTTATGAAGTGCTGTTGCTTTTTTGTTTCCTGGCGTCCAAAAGGCAGGCGAAATTGAACCTTCCTTCCGCCGTCGGCTACCAGGGCAGCACTGGCCCAGAGAAACTACTAGGCAAATTTCAGCGGATTAAAAAGACGGTGGCAGGAGGACAAATTGAATGGGAAATTAGTTTGAGGGTCGACGTCAGCGCCCCCTGGACCAGCCGGTGGCGACTGGCTGAAGCCGGACGGGCAAGGCCTACTTTCAAAAATTGGATTTCACACTGGCAATGGTTGAATGGTGGTGGTGCTGATTACAGTCTGCTGAGCCAGTTTCTTTTTGGACGTGCACCTGAATGCTGGGCATTGATTTAAAATTGGCCACTGTTTCCAGGACTGGCTCCTGCAGTCATCAGGGGCAAAGCACAGGAAGTGGCGCCAAGATGGCGGACCCCACGGTCATATTGATTGGAAAATGGAAATGTTGTGTACAGGTGTAGCTAAGACAGCTTAGCCAGGATTGACCGGCGTCCCAATGACCATTTCAATCGTGATTGGTGTCACTCTGCAGGGTGGCACCGAAATAGCGAAGACGACTGTCAACGAACTTTTTACAAATTTGTTGATGATTTTGTTATCCCTCCCTCTCCGGTTTTTACTACCCCCTCTCCCCTCCTCCCAGTCCTGTCCGATTTGATAAAAAGCATAACGATACATGTATTTCAAATTTATTTATAAGCATTCGGAATTCCAACCGACTATCCGGACGTCTTCTGTCCTTGAACCCGCTGCCCCGAACGCCCTTTATGGATGACCCATCTGTATGTCATAATCTTGTTTTCTTAACGAAAACCAACATGTAAAATTTTAGTTAAAAATTTGGTGATTACACGCAATTTTTTGTTCTAAATGTAGGTTTTTGCTGGCATGAATCCATGACTATTAATGTCACGACACTTTATTTCGTGGCATTCATTCTGGTGGCGCTAAAAGTCATAATTAAAATTCGTGTTGTCATAAGTTTGAGTTTTTTTGTTTTCAAATGGCATGAAATCATGTCGTTTAGAGACATGACAATAAATGTCACGGCATTTGTCTTCGTCAAAAAAACAACCAAAAAAGTCAGTGTTACGAACATTTTTTTGTGTGGTCGGTAATGAATAGGATCTCTCGATTTCAAATGTCGTGGCGTCACGACGCCATTGTGAAAGTCATGACTTTAATGTAGAAGTAATTGAGCCCACACAAATAAATCCACTGCTCTACTGGCGATAAAGAAATACCACGGGGCATGGGAAGGTAAATTTATTGGTTAGCTATCACCTCCTCTGGGTGGTCAATCATAAACATCACCACTAAATTTAATTTTTAATAAATAAGCCTTCTTGTGGATGGTTCAATTTCAATCTAATCGTTGCCTACAAATGACGGGTGGGTGGAAAATAAATTATTAATGTTGTCTTCAAAGTCATTAAATTCAGCTCTTCTTAATTTAATTCAGTTAAAAATTCACCGACGATTGAAAATCAGGCCATTGAAGGACTTTGATAACTCATTTACTTACTATTAGGGTAATTTATTACTTATGATTTTAGAGCAATCATTGTAGGCCTATAGAAAACACCAACATGAATTTTACGAAACGCGTAAGCAGCTGTTTGAAAATTAAAATCATGTTTTTATTATGTGAAAAACAGTGTAGAAATTGAAATTCTACAACTTCAATTTGACTGTGAATTTGTAAGATTCCAATTTTTTATTTCACTACAATGGAACGACTTAATAACAGTATAAAAATAATAAACAATAATTAACAATTTGCAGTTGATATTTATTCTTCGAAGGATTATATACAGGAAAAGGATTAATAAATTGACCAAAACAGAAGCTAAGCTATCCACAGATGACACCAAAGTCACACCTAAGTCGTTCTGGATGTAAATTGAAGAAACCTGATTTTAGATCAGTGGCATTAAGGATCAGGTAGCAAAGGTCAAAACTTACCCTCACAAAAACTACTGTACAGAAGCTGGGAAAAACCTCAAAACAGGCCCGTCGAGAAATAGAGAATCTTAGATGCTAATAATGACACTGTCACAAGAACTGAGAACTGAAGCACACGAATGGAAAAGTACTTTTTTCATTCAATATGTTTTGTGGAAAAGGAGTCCAACATCTGGTAGGGACACAGATGATGATAATGAGGGTACTGTGGTTTAAACTGCGAATTACCGGAGGTGACACTGTACATGTATATCTAAACCTCAATAATGAAATCGTAATGGAAATCAATGACTAACCGTGTCCAATGAGAGGGAGGGGGCATTCATGGACCGGACAAAAGATACGTCAAAATAGTTATATAATGTCACACTTGTAAGGAGAATTCGAGACTGGAATAATGTGGCACATGACTTCATTGTCCAGTATCATTGGATAAGAAGTCTCCCTCTGGCCAAGATGGCATTTCTCCAGAACTGGAGCGCAATTGACGGCTACTGAGTGTTTGTTTTTGTTTGATGGGAAACTATAATACCCACATTTTGGCAATAATCTCCTCCCCCATCATTCAGCCCCCACTACCGGTCCCCGCGCAGCCACTATCCAAAGTTCAGTTGTCTGGTTTTTATTTAAAACTACGAGAAATGTTATCTATAAATTAATTACAGTGGAAGCTCGGTTATCCGAGACAGTCGGGACTTTGACTATCTCGGATAGCCGAATTCCTCCGAAAATCAAAAATATTGTTAAAAATAAGTGCAATTGTATTTTATACAGTAAAAGCTCTTTAAGGCTTATCCGAGGTTGTTTTACCTCGGTTAAGCCAAATATTGGATAACCGAGGTTCCACTGCATTCAGTAAACACCACATTAGTCGGGATCTCACTTTTTTTCCTAAGTAACTTTTTTTTTGCATTTTAGTTATGGCTAAACAAAGCCGAACAATGTAAAAAAATTAAACGGATTTGTTTTATACATAAATAAAACATCTGTAAACATCAAATTTAGATCCCATCTTTTTTTTTAAATTAGAAAACTGCGTTTCAACGTGAAACTATCACAAAATTATGCTAATATATTACAAACATACACGTACATGTTTTTATTAATTTCAATGATTCTGTTATCTTATTAATAAAGGTAATGCGATAGGCCTACAAGTTGTATTTTCGAGGAAGGGGGGGCGAATTCAATTTTAAATCGTCCCCTATCTAGGTCCTAGATTTAAAATTTTCAGATGAATATAGTTGTAGTTTTTTGAGCAGCACCGATATCATCTTTAGCTTTCACTGACTTGCCCTTTGATATTGGGTTCTGATTTCACAATCTCAATTTTCGGCAGACTAAGTAACCCAACACCCTAACTAGTCACCACATACAAAGATATTTTTGTTTTAGCTGCAAAACAAAAGCTCCCTAATTTGATAACAGTTTAACGAGAATTGATTTTACTTCATTTTTTAACTTTATAATTTTTTTCTTTCTTTCTATTTTTCTTAGATTAGATGCATACGTACGAAATGAAGAAATGATAACACACCAAATTTCGCTGCATAAGCTTGGGCATTTTTCGAGAAAATTAATAAAACATGGTTAAGATAAAACTATGATAGAAGTGGGGGAAAAGTTAATAACCTTGAAAACGGATATGAATATTCAACACCTCTGTGGTTTTAGATTGGAAAAAGTCAAAAGATGTCATAAAACTACATATTCAGCACAGCATACTTACTCCACAGATTCCCATTTTTTTGCTTCCAGATGATATTAATGCATTCAATCACAATATGGAGTCGATATCAATCTCATTGGTTTATCGCATTATAAATTATTCATTTTCTCCACTAGCTTATTCCACGGACGCGCAATAGATGTTACTGAACAGAAAATAACTTTTTTCCAGGATATTAAATGAAAATAGGTGGGGGTGGAGACAAACAGGTATAGTCCGTCTGATGCAAACAAATCCACTTCAAACCACTTCTGTAAATAGCTGGCCTTAATTGTTCATTTACAGGTAAAATTACAGGTACGTCACCGATTTGTACTGGCTTTTACAATAGCATTATGTAAAAGTGACTTTGGGATATCAATAAGCAGCTTGATGGAGGAAGTGAAGGTTAGCTTTTGTAGTTATTTCGACTGGGCGGAAGTTCTAGATGTGTTTCATAAGTTTTAAAAGGTACTAATAGATGGAATATTTACTAGGTTTTCATTCAATTACAAAAATTGGAGTAGAAAATTCAGCTTGGAAAAAAAACCTCCATTTGTTACGAAAGATTTTAAAACATTTGAAAACGTTTTCAGAAAAACTACTAGAAATAATGTTTTTTTGCAGATTTTCAGTATTGCATTTTTTCAGACAATTGTAGGCCTATTTCTAAAATATATGCATATTTTTTTGTTTATAAATGCACTATTATTTTTAATTAAAAAAACGACGCCGGCAAAATATTTTTTAAAAATAACTAATCACAAATGATCCCAGTAAATTTCGTTTAAAAATGAAAAACGCTAAAGTTTAGTATACATTTTCATCAAACATAAGTACTGTGTTGCAAAAACGTCCCTTAATCATTCCAAAATGGTGCATCACATTATTACGGTAAATCCTGCCCAGGATTTTGAACAAACCCTAACCTTTCGGGTATGGGTTCTCCCCCCTCCCCTAGCAATGCTGCACTTGTGAACTGTCCTGGCTGCATTAGACCATTGTCCCCTTTGGGTTTTTAAATGTTGTTTAGAGGGCTTCGCAGATTACATGGTTATTTCAAGCCTTTTTTTCTGGTAACATTATCTGAAACAATGGAGCTCATGCTTAAATAACTCAAGGCAGTATTTGTCATTCAAAAACACTCTTCGTGACGCCATGAACCTCTACTTGACATTAAGGTACTTGATGTGATCAACCTTACTTTGGCACTACCCACGAAAAACAGGATTCGATGATTGGCCTATTGATATGCAAATAAGCGGCACCAGACCTGGGCGTCTAATTTGGAAAAAGTTGAACGAAATTTTCTGAAAAATCAGACTGAAAAACAAATCAACGAAGGTGCAGTAGAACACTGGCTGGAAAAAACGAGATCACAATTAGGGCGAAATATTACACTGCCAGTATTGCCGCAAATTAAACAGCAATGCATAAAAACTACAATAGATACTCAACTCAGTTGAGGGAAATATGAAATCAGCTACAAATTATAATAGCCAATTCGTTTTCTTGAGATATTCGTAAGCGAGGACTGTTTACAAGTTGAAACGATTAAACTTTTATTTAAAAGATAATATCCTTTAGAAGTTTAGAACTTAGAAAAAAACTTGAAACTTAATTAAACGTTAAAAGTCTATGGTGCAGTATAAGTTTTTCTTGCAGAGATTTTGCTAAACGCAAATATCAAGAACGTTTTCTATGCAGGATACAATTCCAAATTTGTTGCTATTATTTATAAATAAAAATTAACAATCGAAGTAAATTTAGTAATTTCTTGACCTCAAATGCTCGTTTTATGAACAAAAAGTTAGAGCCATCGATATTGAAAAGAGAAACGCTTGACCTTTGGCCTTAATGCTAAATTAGTCGGTCTAGAAGGACCTGAATTTGATTATGGGAGAATGACCTCCCTACGAGCCTCATTGTCTGGGCAGGGAAATTAACTTAGAACCTAAAAGACGCCAGAAAACCAGACGTAGCATATTAAACAGAGTGACTACTTTTAGTGAACAATCTCCAGAGACCTGAGACCTTCAGGTTATTGGAACTCATTACTGAAGGAAAAGAATTCATTCGCGGCTGGAAATGGGAATTAAAGCCCCCTTACTTTTGATTAACATCAACATAGACAAGAACTTGCTTTCACTACACTTGCCTCAAAATCCAAGCGCCATCCATGAAGCAACCTGGACAACTGCTGGAGGTCTACATTTCCATTCACATGCAGAGTTGAATTTAATAGTAGCTTGGCTACTCTCACTTGACATACTCTCTTTATCAAATTGTAAAATTGTACTTTGACCAATAAATCAAAGTATTGAAATATTTGTTTTATTAGTGACTTATGAAGCATTTACAACCTATTACAAAGCATTTACAATCTGATCGCTAATGTATAAATAGATTTAATAGCTGCATGCAGATAACCCACAATTTTCAAAAAATATATAAATATACGATTAATTTTATCCCGAATTTGATCGTCCTTTACAGTTTGCAACAGTATTCAATACACGTAGTGAAAACCATCCAGGGCTTAGGTTTACCCCAAATGTACATGTACATACTTTTAATTCCGTTTGTGTTGCTCACATCAAATGGATGTCGGACTTTTTGGACAATCCCTATACACTCCAAGAACAAGCCATTAATAAATGCAACATTGGTGCGCTATAAGTCTTGGGTTACACAAGCTTTTTTCCTCTTGTTTTCCGTCGTAACAATGAATTCCTTGCATAATTCATCGTCACGGGTCGTTATAAAGATCTTTTTTCGCCATACAGCAAACTGAATTTTGATTCGGGCTCATTGTTTTTGCATGAGAATGTTTGTCTGGCTGCGAGTGTCCATATAAATGATTAATGAATCAACAATTATACAACAGTACTCAGAATTCATCATTTCAAAATTTGTTATCATTTCGAAGAACGAGCAGATTATGAAATGACTTTACGCCTTTTAACAGCACCGTAAAAACTGTAATGAGGCAGTAAAACAGTCAGTATTTCATTAAGATATGCAGGATGCAGGATTTGATATTTGATAGGACTTATTCTGCATAAATGTGAATTAAACATGTTTTAGCTGTCAAGATGCATTTTCACCAAGATGTTAAAATAAATATTTCTGATATTTAATGCAACATTTCAAATCTTAAAACTTAACATCACCCAGGATAGCGTGGGCACAAATAATGCCTTATAATAAATGCATTAAAATGTAAAATAAATCACGAGGGGCTAACATCTCTTAAAACTTCAAGGACTTCATGATGTCTTTGAAGTCCCACTGAAATTATGGGATATCAATAATTTCAGTGGGAATTTGTAGAATTGTATCCAGCTAAGGGACAGCTCTGTAAAATTACTTCTGGAAAACCCTGTACAATTGGAAATAGATATGTTTAACATTTTACGTAACCGTACAAATAATTTGTAGTACTTGTAAATACTACCAAAAATTACGAAAACGGCGGTTTGTATAATGGCAAATAATACAAATAAATAAAGGATTAGAAGAATTTATTACGGTCAATGCAAAGCCAAGATGAAAGTTCCAGTTACTAGTAGAATATACCTGCAGTGTAAAATTACTTTTGCACAACCTGTGTACTGTATTTGTTATTTAAGTGCAGCCCCTTTTTGCAACCTTGATGAAACATCCATATGTTATGTACAGTGTACATGCAGTAAACACAACCAAAAAATGATCGAAAGAAGGAAGTTTATACTGATCATAAATAATGGATGGAATCGGAAATTAATTTCACCTGAGCCAGGCAAGACGAGTGAAATTTAGATGCAAGATAAGGAGTCAAAATATAGGTCAGAGGGGAGGGCGCCCACGTTGGGTAGTCTTTCCTTATCCTAAAAAGAAAAACGTCCACAAGGAGGCAAAAAATCAGAGAAAGTTTCATGTTGTTTCAAACGCTAAATGTCGCTATGGTTTCAAGGCCGATAATTTTCTATTACAATAATTAATTGTTTACCAAAATTGACCATTAATTTTTCTGTTTCAGAAATCATTCAACAAAGCACCTGAAAATATGCCTACCATTAATTAATTTATTGAAATTAATGCGTGTAACAGCAAGGTATGCTGGGCGTGGGATAAGAACAAATTGAAATGCTTCTAGACTAAGAATACCACGTTTGTGCATAAAAAAATTTTGGTTATTAAAGCGTAGTTAATTTTGTTTGCCATCAAGCTTAACACACACTTTACATGTACATGTATGTGCAGTTACCGTTTTGTTAACTTCGTTTATAGCCATCAAGGTTTCATTATTTAACGGCAAATATTGCATCAAACTGTTCTTCCAAACCAAAACCAACATCTCTTGAAAACAAGCCTGCTTGAAAAGCACTTTCTTAAAACACTATATACATGTAGCTTATTCTGATTTGCCAGTTAACATTAATCCGGTGTCTGAATATAAGCAGATCCACTGACGTAATAAAAAAATCACACAATCACTTCCGAACATTAATCAAGATTACCATTCAAAACAAGATTTATTGAATTTTCTTCCCAAAAACATCTTTTGTACAGCAATTAAAAGACGTTCATTGAAAATTATGTTTTAATAGCATTACATCTATTGAATACAAAGTTTCTCCTCGTAAAAATAAATAAATTTATGCAAACTATTCTATATTTTATTTGCAAGCTTACTTGAATTAGAAGCCAGTAAATTTATTCTACAATTAACAAGTATAACTCATATATAGTATGACACCCAGCCTATGGGATAATACTTAAAATGCATATCAAATGATATTTCCATAGGTATCCAAACAAACACATGCTACATACTATTTTACTTTTCTCTCAAGTTTCATGAAAAATATTTACTAAATATATTCTTAGGCTCTAAAATATTAGTGTATCCACGACTTGAACAAAAATTACTATTATTTCAAATTTGTACAAGAACAGTTGATGGCGTTTTCAATTTGCTGCACTGAATGTAACATAGATGGCGCTTTTTTATAAGATCGAAGCGATCAATACTGCCGATATAAAATTGTGCAACTGATATAAAATGTAGTTTATTTTGATGCCAGAAACAATGCTGGGAATATTAAAGGATTCATGAGGCCACCATGGTGATATTAATTGTAGGCGTAACATAGGAGCGCATAAAAGGTGACCTGTAAAAATAGTAATGAAAGCCACTACACGACCATATAATTGTTTTAATAATCTTTAACGAGAAATTGCTTAATTGCCAACGTGAAAATGTCCCCAGCGTACGATTCCGCCATGGATTTGTTGACTTAACGAAGATATAATGCGATTTTTCACACCCACTAAATTTATTACTTAAAATACAACCCATTGCTGATTCCAGCCAAATGCAACTGTCCTAATTTCAAAATAGTAAAATCACCATGGGTATTTCAATCACAGCGATTTTAGGGATTTAGCAACATGGAGCATTTGAAGTGCTTAACACTAGGTTTATGAAAGTTAAATTATTGTATACTATTATGTTGATTGTGATACATAAAGACTCATATATAGAATTAAGACAGAAAAACTAAATGAAAAATGGAAATAGAGAGCAGTTGACAGGAAATTTGGTGATTTATCAGGAAGCTAAGAACAAATTTTGTGCAGCAAATCTTTGCTCAAACAAATTAAAAATAAACATTAGATCGTTGTTTTACAATTAGAGAAAGCGTTTGGATGCTTAAAAAATATCAACATACCCAAACATATTTCAGAAAAAATGGAAAATAAAAGAAGAATAAAAATCCATTAAACTTAAAGAAAAATATCGTATTTATCAAGTGGTATACCATTATGATCAACTATAATTTCGTTGGTTTTCTCACAGGTACTTCATAAATAAATGACTTTACACCATGTCCCAACTTTCAGTCAGTACCTCGTAAAGTACAATATTTTTACATAACCTTGACGGTTTTATGGTTCTCGTCAAGTAAGCATTAAGGACTGATATCTTTCACGATTAAGCAATAAGCAATGCGGAAAATACGTTGAAGACGTTTATGATCAGTTGCACAATACTCCGTGAAATACTGCATATTCAGTTTGTGAGAAAAAACAGTTTTAAGAGGAGCCAAGAACTATGCTGCATTTGATTTTGTGATAAACACAAAAATCTATTATTAAATCGGCGTAAATCTTTTCAATTTTTGTAATATTTATAAAAATAAATACAAAATGGCGTTTCAAAGATTAAAAAAATAATAAAAATGAAAACCTTGTCTCGATGACAAATACAGGAGACGTCTGGATATTTTCTGTCTAAAAATGAACACACAGCATAAAAATACGTATCATTAAAGCCATTCAGTAGTAAAGTTGAAATATAGTTTTGATTGGCAAAATGTCATGACTTGGTACATTTTAAGGCTATCGAAACAGGTTTCGCTCATGTTTGCAACTGAATTCGTCCTTTAAAATCGGAGGAATTATTTAGCAAGGTTAATTCTTAAAAGGGAAAACTGCGCTATCCTTATCGTTTAAAATAAACTCTGATTGATGCATCAAATGCAAATATTGGTAATTGGTTAGTTTTTCCCCCTTTTTCAATTTCTTTTACATTTTATAGAAATATGAAGCAACATGGTTTCTAAACAGCTAGCGAAGATTAAGAAAGTAATAGTTCTAAGATAACTGGATAAGATAACTTATTTTGCAAACATATAATTTTTTTCCGCTACATTTTACGCTACAAAACGTTACAAATATGTAAATTATGCGATTATTCGAATAAGGGGTGTATTTTTTATCTGACTAAAATATCCTGCAAATCTAAATGTACCAAGTACGAATCCAAAATCTATAATACACATGTAAGTATAGACATTTTCTTTAAACACATTGAACATTAAATATCATTGGAACTTGAATATTTTTTATATTCTTTACACTATGTAGCTAATGCGACCTCTGCTTTAAAAAATGGTTTCGAAATTGTACCGTTGCAAGTAGGCCTGTAGGCTTTTATTGCTTTTTTATAGTCTGTCTCAATGCTGACCACGTTATTTAAATGGCATTAAAATATTTTATTGCTACAAAAGATAAAGTACGTCAGAGGTGTTTAACCCTGAGACGATTTTCACATATCATTTCCAACTTTCGAATTGATTTTTTTGAACAAAATTTACTTTGAAAAAGGTGACATGCACTATCTTGAGAAAGGCAACAGGTGCACGTTTTCTCTTTCATCGCAACAACTACGAATCAGTTGTCTGACATTATATACAACTGTATGGTTTTTTTCCCTTGACCGCTATATAGTATATCTAACCAATTTTCATTTGTAAGAAAAAACATCATAAACCCTGGAGATATTGGATCTTGTAACGTCGGTTTCTCAGATGTGAATAAATACCATTATTACGCTGCAATCATTAGATGAGATGAACTGCCATAAAATATTTATCCCATGGCACATATTTTCTACCTTGATTCAACAAAACTGCAAAGACTTCTTTTGCCTTATACCAACCACTAAAGTTCAGTTGTAATGCTATTTTCAAAAATGCCAGCTTATGTCAGTTAATTTATAGACACTGACATACCTGTACATGTACATCTGTTCCAAAGGAAAATGTTTGGAACACATGTATTTGGCTGTGATATATATTTTATATTTGAGAGCCAGTTTAAATTAAGCAAAATGCCTAAAAAACACCATTGAAATACTATAGTACAATAATGTAATCGGCCTTTTAGGTGGCAACGCATCATACACTTTGCTTCTTACATGTTATGCAAGTTAGAAGTTAGAGTTCAGACTCCAAGGACAATCATCCCCTGAAGGGAGGTAATTGTTAAAACGCGAACTTCAGCAGCGTTTGCCATATGGGTAACGTAGAGCTGATAAAAAAAACAGTACCTGCATGGTGATTCAATATCCTTCCTTATTAGTTTAATCTTGAACAAAATCTTCCAAACATGAACAGGGTATGACGACATATCATTAATATAAAAAATTCTTGGAAATTTCTTTAGCCACAGTTTTATGGAAAGGCACGTTGCTGGTAACCAAAAAAGGATTGACAAACGATATGTCAAATAAGTATGTTTTTTTTAAAAAAATTAAAACAACATAAGAAATTCAATAGCTAATGTAGTTATTATCTAAAAATTTTCTTGTTCTTCTGATAAAACGTTATTAAATTGAAAACGTTTGTTGAAAATGGGTACATACTATTGTTTTAATTTATTTATACGCCTATGAATATTCAATGCTTTTATACGATAAAGTCTTGTATACACACTATATCGCTTCATATTTTCATAATTCACAAACATATTATCAACAAAAACGTCTTCGCTGGAAACTATTGAAATAAAAATTGATCGATTTTTCAATTGCAATTTTTCAACAACGGCGATTTCTGGAGATTCGTTACTTTAGTGTCCGTTGAATGCTAGAATAACTGCACTGTCTGCACCAGTTAGCTCCACACAGCAGCTGACCTTGAAGTACACGATTCAACATCTGTTCACTTTAATTCTCCTTATTCAAACCAAGTGACAAAAGGTTTTTTTTAATGGGACAAGGTACGCTGCGTGAATTAACGAGACGAAAATTGGACTAATTCGCGCTAAACTGACCCATTTTCAAATCAGATCATGTACATGTAGACACAAATAAAAAATTAAAGTAAAAAAAACTGGAATAATCTGAAACCCAAATGTGATAAATGCACGGGCATTTCTGGTTTTTTTAACGTCTATACCTGGCTAACCAGGGTTAATCCTATGGTCGAGAATAGTGGATAACAGATTGCTCAAAGTGCCAATAAAAAGTAATGAATATGCCAATAAAAACACACGCTTCATGTAGGACCACGTGTTGAAAATGCAACAGTAAGCACATTAGTTAAAATAGGCCTCGCTCAAATGCCAAGACAAACTAAAAGGAAGCTGAAATTGTGCAGACCACGAATTTATGCACTAACACCATTATAAACCGTCTACAGGAGCAATTTTAGACAGCGGCAGTTATCTACGTCAATGAGGAAATCGTAACGTCACTCACCCTGTCCACATCACAATGGAAGGACTTTTAATGAACATTAATGCAAACATCATTAAGGCAATTGCAGCTAATGGGAAAGCAGGACATTTTAGCCAAACCTCTAACAATAACACACACAAAAATCGATTAAAAGCTAGCTTACAAAATTGAACACCTTTCAATATGACTTAACGTCACGATATAGAGCGTAGATAATTTGTTACGTCTCAGGAAACAAAACCTAGACACACTACGAAGCATGAAGCGAATGTAGCGGGGTTTTAATACCTGATGGTTGACCATTTGCAACGAATAATGGCCGATTAATTATTTACATCTACCACGACTGTCTGCTAATAATTCAAATTTCTGACCATCGTCCAGTCCATTAACGTCAAGATCCATTAACGGACAACCCCAGCACCAGTTTGCACAAACTGACCCGATGACATAAGTTAATTTATTTACACAAAAATCACAACGGAACTCTTCCCTTATAAATAGCCCTTAGCTAGCAGAAACTCAGTTTACCAATAATGATGGTGACCATCAAATTGAATAAAACGAATGATAATATGGGTTGATGGATTACATTCCCCTAACATATGGCATATCTTTGCTGACAGTAGGTACTGAGATGCATTGAATTGAATTGAAAATGACGCCATCAACTGACATACATGTAGAAACGTAGTATAAAGGACTTTGATTAGTTTTCCTTTGACCTAGTAATAAAACTAAGGTCATTTGTGGTAGTTTTTGTTAACATAATTTGTACGTTATTTACGAAAAAACCTCATAAGGCCCCTAAAGTTTGTAGTCATATTTTCATTCTAAATAACGAAAATTTCCACATAGCATACCGTAATGACATAATACACAAGACGTAATATTTTGGTCATTAACCTAGATTAAAATATTAAAATGACGTCATTGTTCCTCTCCACGTTTTTTGCTTACTAGTTTGTCTTAGTTTACTTAATGTTCAACCAAGGATATTATGATTTTTATGATGATTATACCTGCAAAGTTTAATTTAGGAAACACAAAACATTAAAAAAAAGTAGTTCAAATTCAAATTCTATGGAATACGAGACATATATCATTTAAAGAGACAATATATATAAACTTATTTTACTTTGAAAAATAATGTAAAATTGTACATATAAAATTATTTGTTAAAATTTGTCAGAAACTTAGACCAGTGTACATCTTTCGATGTAAGTAAGATCATTAAACGTTTGAGGATGATTGTATTTTCACAACAGCCAAAACACGAGCTTATCATTGGTTTTAATACCGAAGGATTTATCCTTTATGAAAATATTATATTGCAATATGTAATGTAATACTTAAATGCTTACCAGACGAAAATAATGTTTAAAAATGATCACGCTTTGCAAAACTGAACTATAGCATATACATTATATAGAGTATCATGAAAACTACATTTGCATTTGATGCTGGTCTATTATAATGAGGCATTTGCATAGCCTTAAACATCACGAAGTTAAAAATGCATTTTCATTCAAAACAATTACAATAAATTTCCAGAAATTTCAGCTCGTATCTCCAGACGATCATATATATGTTTGGATGCGGTTTTAAACGCCATTATGTATAAATCTGTTTAAACCCGTGCTTGAATCTAAATGCTATTTTAAGGATGCTAAAAATTGATTAAAGTATAATCTACGGAGTAGGATGCTGCATAAATGGTGCATTAGTTTCATGCATTCTCCAGTAAAATTATTTAAGAGCAATTTCAGACGCAAAATGGCATTAAAATACACAAGAAATCAGGGAAACCTGTGAATATAATAAAACCAGCGAGGGAAAACATAAATGAAATAATAATGTATGAAAGACAGACAGCTGTAACTAAAATACCATCTCAACCTTATAGCTAATGAAAATATTTATGTGGCTTCTTCTCTAAAATCTGAACTAAAATTTGTTATGTTTCACTTTCTCATCAGCTTTGATCTTGAACTTGGACACGAATAAAGGGCTGCCCACTATAGATCGACTTATATATATATACATATATATAAGTCGATCTATAGTTCATTAGGACTGGAATTGGACAACTGACCCATATGTTGACCCCAAACCCTCTTCTAACCCATGATCGTCCGATCCACCAAACGATCCCACCTCCTCATCCAACCTAGGACGTGCTTTATGGACGGTCTCATAAATTTTATCCATGAGAGACATCACATGCCTCCTTTAATGGCAGGTCTCCACAAGTAGGACTCAGGTGTTAATACGCATGCAACACGTTCTTTGCACCCTCCAAATATAAGCACATTCTGCAAATGCTAAAGAGCACACTAATGCTAAAAAGCAATAAAAATATGATGCGTAAGCCTATTTCTGGTTTTAAAAAAACCTAGGTTTTCTCGCGTGACGGGCAAATCGCCAAACTGAAAGACTAAATGATAAAAAAGCAGCCAGATGCGTTATGCCGTGCCTTTGCATCACATCTGAAAATATAACGGAGTCGTTGTCAGAATTTCATGAAACTTAAGATGGCAGATGGATGACGAATCTGGTTCAAATATTCAGGAAGAAGGAGGAGGAGGGCAAAGTCAAAAATCATTTTTGATGAGAAAAAAATGTTGTGGAAGAAATGTTTTACATGGTTAGGACTAAAAAGCTTACTGGATTAATACACTATAGCAGTATGACTAAAAACGTACACAAAAATCCGAAAATACACCCCAAGTCCTTAAATTTTAACGATCTAATTACTGAAAATGCTAACTCACAAATTTGCGGCTGAAGCAAATTTCAATCAAATTAGAAACAGAAGACATCCCAATTTAGCCCAGCCTCATCCAAAACACCATCTTGAGTTATTTTCTAACAGTAATGGGTGCCAAAAATCTATTAATATTTGTCAAGAAATTTGGCAACTAATGTTGGTTGTCACAGACACACTCGCGAAACAATTACGCTAATAAATTGTAGGTTTTTCAAAATATTTAAAGCATACTTGAAAACTTATTTCAAAAAGTGAAACACTACTTCTTAATCATCTTTGCTTAGGTTTGTTTTAATGCAAAACTAACAGTTTGTATAGTAATTAGTAATTAGTTTTCCATCATTGTTCTCATAAAACGATAATTGTATTATTGAAAACGACCGGGCCCATCCATCTAATTTTGAGAAACAATGCATTTCAAATGTATCGACTACTTATATTTTAGAAAATATTAAATTCAAAATAAGCTGTCTAAAACCAAACGACTCTGGAGATAGTGCCCTTCGAAATACATACTGAAATTTATTTAAAATGATTTGGTAAGCATTTCAAAATGTAATTCCCATTGGGTTTTTATTATTTTATTCATTTATGTTAGGAGGAAGTGAGAGGTTCGGGACGCTGGTATAAAATGTTAAAGTTAGTTAACCTGAATCTAACGATAGTTTTTGGCCCATGGATGCTTTAAAGTGAGACCTGTGCATTTACTTTGCGCGTTGCTCATGAAAAACTACTTGAAAATATCGATGTTCACAAGGCGGTCCTATAAATAGTACGCTTACATAAAGCGCTTGCACAAAATATCGAAATAAATATTTCTATAGCTACGCAAACGATACACAAAAGCGCTGCCACCAATCAGAAACACCGTTTTTCTAGTTGGTTATTTGAATGCATCAGTACATTGGAAAACGCTCGTGGACCCAACAAAACGTCGAATAAATCAGATTAAATCGATAATTACATTTCTAAAAATATACCGATCAACAAAAAAAAGCGTGTTATTTGCAAACAGCCTGTAATGACGCTTGTAAATTGCCCGAATTAAAATGCTACAGGGTGCCCGAAAATCACCTCCACAAATTTGGTTTGGACACCCTGTACAATCGATTCGAAAACAAGGCAAATGAAATTAGGAAATCATGGCGCACAAATTAACGTTAATCGATGCATTAAACACTTATGCAATCAGCGGATTAACTGGTTTTCTATTGCGAAACTGGAGACTTCAAAATGCAGGAGACTAATTTAAAATTCCGGTTTTGATTATGCAGCACATTCACATTTCTTGATTGCTTTTAATTTTCACGCGAAACCCATTATTAATGTTTAATGGCGATATGACCACATGACGTCACAACTGATTGTGCACGGTTTCATGGGTCAAATACTCAAATTTCACCCCTCCCCCCACCTGCACCTCTGCCAGATTACATAGAAAATTTAAGGCATATAATTTCTATTCTCAAAATTACGAAACAAGCAGAAAGGCCGAGCAAAGCTTGTTTTCTACGTACTTCACCTTGGATAACTGGTTTACTTTTTTATTTTTAAATTTACCTATAGGGTCATCGAGAGACCAGCAGGGTCTTGCAACATAAAAAATAAAAAATCGGACAGATACAGAGTGTCCTCAACAACTGTTATCACTTTTGACTCTTCAGAAATCATTAAGATATTCGATAACATTCAATGAAAGAAGAAAAATTACATTCTGTAAATAAAACATAATTTCTTTAGTTTGTTAGTTCATAAAGTAATTTAATTTAGGTTAGTTTCCTATTTTTGAAACACACTGATCACCGTTTGGTTTGCTGGTCAGTTTAATGTTGAATGCATTAAAGATAACCTGAGCACAACTAAAGAAATATAAAATTCTTCTAACTGTTTTCTATCGTTAACTAAATACATTTTAATCTTTTTTTAAAAAATATTTTTATTTAAAATTTACCACAATCAGCTTTTATAAGTTGTTAAGGTAAGCAAAACAATTTGGTGTCACTAAGATAAACTCTACTGTATACTGCAGTGTGACTAATTTTATTAACTGTTCGTTAATTTTCTAAAAAGGCTTGTCTGTTATCCTTTTTGAACTTCAATGAAGTCTATTATTATTGATGCTATTGAAAACAATTTCTATACCATACATTGCCTTATTTTTATATATGTTTTCTCAAATTATGATCACGAGGATAAGGATCCCGAGAATTTTCTTGCATTCTAATTAATTTTGCTTTGCATTGTTTAGTTGAAAAAAACTGAACTGTTGCCTGTTTTGCTATTTTAAGCTTCATTAAGTTTATAGATTGTAGGCGATGGATAGTATTAGGACACCTACATACACATACGTTTCGTATATTGCCCAAATTATCTTCTGATGCCGTTTATTGCCATAAATCTAGATGAAAAAACATCGATACATAGCGCCATTATTTTATAAACTAAAGCAGATGGAAGACTGTTGACCCTTCATGCAATGTCTAAAATCTTTTTTGGACGTACAGTTTATTACTCCAATTTAGTTTTTTTTAAATCGTCTATCCTGCTCAATAAATATATAAATATATATATACAGGTAGTAGTATCATGATAATCTGCACTTAATGTCTGGTAATGACACTGCCAATAAGAATTCAAACGAAATGATGAATAGGCTAATAAAAAGGAAATTATATTGTTCCTATTCATTCGTATTTACCTACGCAACTATTAAAATGTGTTTCCTGTTTTTTCATTACTGATGAAATAATGCCATTGCTAACTCTTTCACGGGAAATTATTTTGTTTGACTGTGCATTAATGACTACGTTATACAGCCCACGAATTGCTCAATTTTAGACTTTCGCTATAGTGGTTTTATTTCGGGGTAATTTTCCTCATGCAAAAACTGCATTATACACTAGGCACTGCAGTAAGATATATTTTGCATTTAAATGCACGAATATTGCGCATGCTTTGGGACCAGTTTTTCGGCAATAAAA
The DNA here is from genome assembly GCA_034700785.1 of Rossiulus vilnensis. Classification (NCBI taxonomy): domain Eukaryota; kingdom Metazoa; phylum Arthropoda; class Diplopoda; order Julida; family Julidae; genus Rossiulus; species Rossiulus vilnensis. Next base: position 12,069 of record JAQIXS010000941.1, on the reverse strand, counting down.
AAATGCGACAGAGTTTATGCAATTCTCGCAGAAAATCTTTCATTTAAGACCATGGCGATGCCCTGTTAAATAAACTAGTACGACATGTACTGGATGTTTCCAGTTGCTGAAGTTTCATTTTCAAAACTTTTTTTTATAGGGGTGCATCTTATCGTTTCTCTCCCATATCTGCGTCAATGTGACGTTTTTGGTTGAGTGGGAACACTTAATTTCTTCGTCGTTTCCACCTCGAGTCTGAGTTTTACTCTTAAACTTTGACATTTCCTTGAGAACATTATCAATGTGATATTCATCATAGAGCAGACTAGGGACGTCCATAAAGGACGTCGTAGGTTGAATGCGTCACGGGTGAGGGAGGAGGAAGTGTCAATAAATTCGGATGTCCAATTTTTTCCCCAATTTCCAATCAATACAAATCTTGTGCAAGAATCTAAGCTTATAAGTACAGTGAAACTTGTTAATAACGACCACTAATGGCGTCTAAATGCACCAAATAGTACGTAAATATTACGTTATTTTTAAAGCACTTTTTGTGAATGGATGTCATCCAATTCCATAAAGGAACGTCAACTCAATAGTCAATTTCTTGCTATTTAATCCTCGAATCACGTCATTTTTTTTATAAAAAATCCCAATAACCTACAAATGAATAGTTTACTAGACCATTACTGTTTGTGAAATTTTTTACAACCCCAAAAAAAGTTATAAAATAAGTACGATAAGCAATAAAATGCCATACTCTAAATTAATAGTCGTTCTTACGCTATTTCGTTTTTAAACATGGTATAAGCTACAAAACGTAGTAAAATGTTCAATAATATAAAATGATACAAAAAAACAATCTAAAAACTTGATAAAAAACTGACAATTAAAAAAATCAGTTCATGATACTAAAAATATTATGTATAACTGGTAATCGATTTACGTGTATGTATTTGTTAAAAAGCAACATCTTCCCGAATACTTAATTGACGTTATTTTTGGTCTTCATGTATCAAAACCCTCTTATTTCATCAATAAATTAGTGACCAATATATCGACCTATGCACCTATCATTTATACTCATAAAAGTGAGAGAGCAAACCATTCGCGCGACCTAAATTAGTTAGAATTTCATCACCTTACCCTTAAACAGTGTTGATAAAAAACAAACATTCAGAAAGTGATAACCCCCATCAATAATGGGGGGAAAATTACCACAAAAAAACCCAACCATTTCAGGGCAAATGTTGCAGAAAAACGAAATGAGGTTAAGCAATGAGGTTATTTGCCGACCATTTTTGTCATTATAAACACAGAAATTGGGAATAGAGGTGCCTAAGGGATTATTTAAATATAAACATTAAACATTAACACATGGAGGTGATATTTATCTCTGAAATATTTTCCATAATTTCGATGATCAATATTAGGTTTGCATAACACCTGTTAAAGAACGTTCCATTAGGTCTGCGGCCCAACAATAAAATGCACCCGATTGGTGCTAATCTTAATTACGATTAACTAAGGTATCAAAACGACATTACAACTACTGGATTATTTAGTTGCTTCTGCAACGTCTGGCTATTGGTTTCTGTAATACGCTCAAAATGAGGACACTCATTACCCGTCCTAAATATAATACAATGACCATAAATATATGAGGTGTAATGAAACTATCATATATGCCCTAAATCAAACCCCTCATGTAAGATATCACGTGTGTGGCAGTCTATTTATGAACTGCATGAGCTCAATAAAGAATTAATAAATGGATGCAATAACAAATCAAGACTAAATTTGTAATTGTGTAATTTGAAAAAACAAACATTAAAGGATGTCCGTGATCGTATATTTTATGACGCTATGACTTTCATTCGTGATGGAACTAACACTTTATGCAAAATTTTCAAATTATTTGAAAAATAAATGGCACAAATTGCTCAGTTGAAGTAAAGTTATTCTGAGTAACTACTAAAACAGATTAAACTGTTCTAAATTCAAAATTTTACAAAATTCTTTGGTAAATAACAACAAATCTTCAGTCTAATATTAATAACTAAGTCTTACACCTGCATGTATATCAATCTAAATTAAACAGAAAACATTATAGACATGCCGTCAAAATCGAAATTTAATATTTTAAATGTGCATTAATGCATATATTTGAAATATCCAAACAGTCGGACAAAAATAATTAGTGTACATACGGTTGTCGTTATAAACTTATCGATATTTTGTTTTTCATGTTTTAATGTGATATTGGAAAACAATTTATATAATGTATACTTTTGCCTGCTGAGAATGTGCAGACCTATATAAGAAAAATAAGTAAAATTAAAGCAAATTTAAATATCAATTTTTTTCTTATAGCCTTTTGTAATTAATTTGATTAATTATTTTTACATTTAAAACATATATTTCTCGGCGGTAGTGCGTGCAACTTCAGCGTTTAATAGAGAGAAAAAACTAAATTATATTGATTTTTGTGTAAAATATATTAATAAATATAATTTAAATTTATTTCAACACGCAGTGCATTTTCACATAAAACAATATTTACAGACGTTGGCGAATTTATTGGGAATTAGGAAGTCGATAATCGCGATTCGTTGCTGACGACCGTAGCAGAATCCCATAAATGATCTCATTTTTCATCATGAGCGCTATAATTCAACGTACAGACCGCACGGTAATTGTCCATCATCACCCAATGAATTAATAATCTAAATGGATTATCAACTGCTCTGTGGCAAACAACTTAAGCCACATGACCCATTTTGCAAAACGCTTTCAGTCAGCTAGAAGCCGGTTGTAACCGACATGTATCCAAAACTGTCTGCTAAAATTTCCAACAACTGCTAGATATCACACACAGATACTAAATTGTGGTAGATGCTCATCATTTACTGGCTAAACACCTGCATTTATCTGAAATTATGAACTGGGTCTATGCACGCACTATTGATGGCTAAATATTAGCCCAAAATGTCCGTCTGAATAAGAAATCCTATCACCAATTTCCCCTTCCGGTCTCCCCTATTTCGTAATAGACGGAAAAAAGCAGCTATTTAACTTGGACCACTTTTATTTGATTTGCAACATGTTTTCTACGTCTAAAAACTTTACTTTCAGTTAAGACCCAAGGGACAAGCCTGAGATTTCTAAGGTGAGAATCTTTGAGAATTTGTTTTACGAAAACGAAGGATTCGTAGGTTATCGATCCCAACAAGGGGGAATATCAAAAGAACGTTGAATTAATGTTTAATAATTCGACGTGTTTATTTTCTCTATTTTTTCTTGTTGTTACACAATGTGGTGCTTTTTTGGAAACATATGAATAACAAAATAGTTGAAATAAAACTTAACTCTTGATTTACTTTCGTTCGACGAAGATGGATTCTAGAAATATGCATGTAGATTTTGCATGTGCATACATGTATATCCAATAAATTTAGTCAATTATTCAGAGAAGAATTTAGGATTTGGAGGAAATAACACTTCATCTAAACAGTGAATAAAGTAAATAATACAGTATACTACATAGGACTAACAGGGTTCCCATTGAAATTAAATTCTCACCTTCCCTGACTTACCCAGGTTTTTGGGAAAATTCCCCTGCATTCTATAGAATTAAATGAAAACTAAATTTACCAATGACTGACATTTGCATTTATGTTGAAAGTGTGCTGTGGACCACTGTGACTAGATACGCCCTCTTTTGAACAGTACCATAAACAATTAATCATCTGAAATTATAGCAATTTTAGGGTGGCATTATATCTAGTGAAAATTTCCAGGGCTTTTGCATCAAAATTTGACATTTCCCTGACTTTCCCACGTTGTTCCTACTTCCCTGACAATTCCAGGTTTTCCAGGTCAGTGGCAATTCTGAATAAGAAAAAGGCTACGTTCACACTTTTAACAACATCCAAGAAATTATACCAAAATCTACTCAATTTACATGTCATGTACATGTCTATTTTTTTAAATGAAAAATCAATGATTTGAACGAATTTAATGACTTTTAGTATTAGGCGTTTTCACACGCGGAAACTATGTCATCAATTCAAGAACACGTTTTTCACTTTTGCACAACGAGAGCAAAAACTGGTTATATGAATTGGGCAATAAAATCTCTTAAAGTACTTTCTTAAAATGTAAACTAAAATGCTAATTTCATGACATTTCAAGTTCTATAGAGGTAAGAAGACAAACTCCAGCGTTTGTAAGAGCTCTAATAAAAATCTGACCCTACAGTTTGACCAACACAGTTTCTTGTTTAATAGCTCACCTAATCCCACGACTAATCCATTCTATTACAATAGATGGCATTTTAGGATCAACTGGTATTCCTGTCCATCGATCCAATATCTGATTACTACATCGCTATAAGGCACGCCATTCTGCGCTGTTAACTTGTAAGTATTAATTACGTTGCTCACAATAAACAACTATGATACTTAATAAAGCACGCCAAAAATCTTAATTAAAGTCGATGGCCTTAGCTAAGGCTGACATGCATGCGCATAGGGCCGACCGACACAAGATAATTTCCATAATCAAAGGTCTCAATTAACGTCCTTTCTTAATTAAAGACATCGTAAACCTCCCCTAGCTGCTTAATTACAGTGTATGCCATGTGCTCCCCAAGTGTTTGCCAAATAAAGATATGTAAAACAACCCTAGTTTTGCCAGCATTTTCCCACGGTTTTTTTCTGACATGGGGACGTCCATAAAATAAGTGTAAGGGTGTAGAGGTTATTCAATTTTTTTTAAATGGACGTTATCCCATCATCAAAATAAAGATAAATCGTTTATTGGTCATTTTCCACCCATTTTAATGATAGACTTAAAACGCATAACCAAACGCATCATTTTATCTACTAAAACGATCAACGTATACTGATGATAAAGTCAAAGGTCAAGTAAGTTAAAAAGACATTATTTACTTTCAAATTTGACGTTATTTTAGATTCAAAGTTCGTCAATTAAGTTTGAAAGATGTCGATAGGTCCTTGGGACATTGTGACATCAAGTTTTGGTCATTTTTTCTGGTCCGACTTGCAACATCTGTGTCAAAATAAATTGACTAACCTCGACTTGACTATTTGTGCTATCTGAGACTGCAACAGTGTGAGGGATTTTCCAATACGATTGGTAGTGGACTAGAAGGCAGGGTTTAAACATTTTTCCAAGATATAAAATAGTTTTTTTAGATTTAATTTTAGGAATATTTTAAGATTGTTTTCAAAACGTAATACTTTAGGATGCATTGTTTTATTCCTTATTCATATTTTTTGAACATCCAACAGGATTCAAAACGCTTGATTTATTCCAGACACAAAATATTCAACTGATTGCGAAATATACTGAAGGAAAAGGGTCATTGTCTTCAATTGACAAATGAAATGATTAGCCGTAGAATGGTGCAATCAGACATTAGTTATTGAGAAACGTTTGATTTTGCTGGTAAACAGGAAGTGGGCTCATAGATGATGCATACATTTTAGTAAAACAGTGTCACTCTCCAAGATTAGTTTCCTGTCTTCAAATAAAGCGACATGATTGTTTTATTTAATTGTTAATGTACTTTGTTTTGTAATAGTGTGACTTACATGTAACATTTGGATTAAGTGAACACTATGCGGTCTATGCCAACAATGTCACCAATTTTGAAAGGCTGTTAAAAAGCATCAAAGCATTCCTTTCTGAAGATAAAAATGAATTATGTAAATGACAAAAATAAAGTTTACACGAACTAGGTTTATGCATATGCATGTAGCAATTTCCCCCCTTCAGCTTCGAAATGTGCAAAACGCTGAGACATGCAACGCCATCTCTCTGCCAAAATCTAAATTGCTGGCTAGAAAAATGCAATTATGTTAAATTATTTTAAGCTAATGCTTCATTCATTTCGGATGTTTGATTGTCTCAAAAAACGTTGACATTATAACACGCTCAAAAAATGAAATGCTGCGATGAGGGGCGTGTAAACACACTATCACGATCACGCGTACCACTTTTATTTATGCAAATGTTTACGTTTATTACGAAAAAATCTATCACCAGTCAAGCATGAAACTTACAGATTTATCCTGCAGATTTCTTTTTTAATAAATGTCACTATAGCGTAAATAATTGGAAAACAAATCCCTGAAGATTTACAGCCTTCCTAAATCAAAACTATCATTTCCTAACCGTTTTAATAAATAATAAATATTTATTTTTTCCTTTCAAGACAGGCATTGGTATCTCTCATATACTACCCGATGGAGTAACCTAGCAAACTGCAAACAATAAGGTAAAGCGGGCCAAGTGAAGACATCCATTCGTAAAAAATTCAAATATGAATGGGTTAATTTAAGCGTTGACCTTCTTGAAATATTTTATTTCCAATTATATCAATTAATGCATATAATTGAGAAAAATAAGTTAAAGGTTTATTTATGTACCTTAATGTGTCGCAATTAACCTAAACGAGGGTTCAAGGCTCTGAACAATTATGTAGGATGTAATTTATTATTAATTACCATACAGCTTTTCACCCACTGTACATCGGAGTTTGACGAATTTTATTATGACAATAACTTCACATCTAAGCTGTGAGCTGTTTTCGCGTAGAGTTCCAGATTTGAAATTTTGGCAATTTAAGGTTGACATCTTATCTGATGAAAATTGTCCTAGCTTATGCATAAAAATTGGAAATTTTGGAAATCATCGATTTCTCTTCCATTTCTTCCATTTCGCTAAAATGAAATTGGTAAGGAGCACTATTTAAGAAAACGTCATAGGCGATAATATTCGAAAATTATGATTATAACACACGTATTTTAGAACAGTTATATATGCATACAAAATTTGATAAAAATGTTTGAAAAACTCAAGCAAAAAATAGGTCATTTTTAATGAATGGTTGTGCAAAACGGTAAAAAATAACGGTTTCCAAATACTTGAAATAAATTCCAAATCATAACATACATGTATTTGTATGTTGTGTGCCCACTATACACCAAAATGTAACGTAAAGTCAAGAAAAGTACCCCCACCCCCTGTAAGGCTTTGTAACAAAGCGTAAAGACCCCTCATCCCCTTCAGCGTCACGCAATTTGTGGACAGCCCCTAATCAAGCTCCTCACAGCAGTTTTTGAATTGTTTTCGCAATGCTTATTTGGCGTGAATTACAGTATGTAATTGGCCCAAGTCTGTAGTCTGATTTATGCGTGCCTGGTTACCCCGAATGCCAAATTCAAAAGCTTTTGTTTCTTTTTAAAAATAGCCAGCTGGCCATTGCGTGCTAATGAGGGGAGTTCACCTGACTTTGATCGGTATGCATGGAACTTGTGTGCCAAAATACAATTACCAGATTACAGGGAACAGGCTTTAACCCAACCTGGTTTCAGCAATTACTTTATTGGGCTCCCATGGCACGGTACACCACTGAAAGACAGGGGATCGACCAAGGGGCGCATGTTACTGGTCAACACACCACGCATGAATAATAGAATTTTCGGCTCGATAATCCAGGGAAAAACATCTGCAATATCAGCCACAGACTGGATGCGGATGGACCCTGGCCAAAAACCCAGTGACACAGACGTCATGAGGCCATGGCTGATGGACTCGGGTGAGCCCACCAAGCACTTCGTTCGTGCAAGGAAATTGGCATTTCTGGTGCAAAATGGGGGTCCAATAAGGGGCTGTCCATAAATTACGCAAAGCTTAGGGGGGTGGGGGTCTTTTACGGTTTGTTACAAAACATTACATGGGGTGGGGGTGTACTTTACATGTTTATTTCAAGTATTTCAAAACCATTATATTGTTTTCACACACCCTTTCACTTCAAATGAATTAGTTTCACTGACTTTTCTCAAACAAATGAAATCAAAATGTGTGTGCAAATGTAGATGTAATCTCAAATTTTTGCATTACGGTCTTGATTTTCGAAACTTTTCGTCTTTGGCGTTTCCTTAACTGGTGTTTCTCACAAATTTAATTTTAGAAGAATGTTATAAAAATAAATTATTTGTGTAAATTTTTCGAAAATGTTTGTCCACTGCGATTATTTAACCAATAATATTTGTAAAATATGATCAAATCATTGATATATGATCTCATTCATCGTACGAATTTCACACTATAAGCATTTAAAAATATGAAATCTTTGTCAGAGGCCCTGTGCACCAATTTTTGGGTTACCAATTTGTGTAAAGTTGCAAAAGTTCATAAAGGTGAGGGGTGTTGGTGATCAGCGCTACTTAATTTAAGAGGTATGCTTATTTTTTTTGTTACAAAGCGTTACTTGGGGGCGGGTGTGTACAAAATTCCCACAAATAGCGTTATGTAATTTATGGACGGCCCTAAGAGCAGATATGGGTCAGTGAAATGTCGCTCGGGTTACCGAAAACATCTCGATTGAGTAAACAGACAAATTATAAACAAACAGTTGTAAACGGCGATGGACGTAGCCTGGGGGGGAGGGGAATGGGATGGGATTGGATAAATATTTGGTCAATTCGTAGTATCATTTCACATTTGAGCAAACAGAGAAACAAGAATCAAATGAAGCCTGAGCTGATTTACCACTTAAATTCTAAGGCTAATTACTGGAATATAGAAAAATTGTAGCTTTGTTCTTGCAGATTGTGAGAAATATGTGAATACATTTATATGCATGCCATAATCGAGTGCTTTAACGTCTATGTTTAGTCTCAAAATATTTTAGTTGAAAATGGATAAATACGGAGTACATTATAAATCTAATTCTGAGGTATTTTCCTATATTCTTCAATAATTTTACTTTCCAAAATTGTAATTTTTAATTTTACGTTTTTTTTATTGTACTATCCATTGAATTATTTAAAAAAATGGTTTTATTATTTTTCTTATTCTGTTCAATGTTTTTACTCTACAAAGTTTTCCATGCTTTTACTTCACAAACGTTTTATTTTCAAATGCATAATAAATAGGACGTAATATTTGTTTTTAAAATACGCTTGCCATTTTATTATGCTATCCATTAAATTATTTAAAAAATGGTTTCAGTATTTTTTTTATTTTTTTGAATGATACTTCCACATTTTTAATGTTTATTATGTTTATAATGTTGCATGGATATTAAATGCATTGAACACAAAATTATTTTTAAAATATTTCGCCATCTATTAAATACTTTTGATTACATTATGCCCACTTCTAATCCCAATCTTTGCTCAAGAAAAACGGCTTGATCTTGAAACAAGGGTGACAATATGATAAAAATAACTACTGGCACAGAAACATGTACATTCATTGACTGGCAATGAGTTTCGCTTGACTAGACCAGCCAGGCCGACGTAAACCGAAACCGCCTCTGATAAGATCACATTTTATTATAAAAATTTCCTTGAGAACCAGATCAAACTTGCACGCTCGGTCATCGTATCAATCAGTGTAGTGACCCGGATTTTTTATGTCTATCTTCAAGATTTTCAACTGGAAATCGAATGATGCGTTCATTTGGCTCAGATTTAGCTGTTTTCACTCGATATTAAACACACACAAAATTATAAAAAGGGTCACTTAAGTTTGAGGGAAATGTGCCGATGATCTGATCGTTCTTTTCTGCTCATTATCGATCAGTAATGCTGAGGCTACTTTTGTAGAAAACACAAAATATTGATCTGAACGACCTGAGATGTCTTAGAGCAATTTCTTTGGGGCCAATATGTGTGCATCGTGTTTACTTAGATTGGCATCATTAAGGTTGGTTTTAAGCGCAGAAATGTGATGGATGAGAGATCAATTAATTGATATATTTTACTGATTTTTTCATTTGACGTCATCGCTAACGATTTTTTCCCTCACTAAACGTAATCAAGTGTAAAGGCGGTGGTTGTCCATGTGCAAGAGCTTTTTGTAAGATGACAGCAGATACCAATGACCCAGTTCAATCAACAGCTTAGTTGGAGAAAACGCTAAGATAGTATCACTAAACTCGCTGGCAATATTTCAGTTTCTCACACACGAGCCTTGCCATTTTCTTCCATTTGTAAAAATTATAATAACAGTAGTTCAGTGAACGTAGATGTCATTAAATTGATTTGGGTAGCAAATTTAATCTACTATGGTTAACTGAACGAAAGATGATTGAACATTTTTGTTATACTCCTTACAAAACCATAGACAAAACAGCACCACCTATTATGGACTGAATCAAGCGCTGTAATGGATGAAATGTAGAGTTAATAATTGAACAAAACGTTTCCTTTTTGCTTACCTACTATATATTACGTTTATACCCTTGCGGGCCAAGAAACAGGGCCACCTAAAGGCTAAAGGTACTAAAAACATAAATGCATTTTGTTTAGCAAGTGGATATCCAATTTAAAACCGCAATAGCTCGTTTTGTGACCAATTTAAAGCAATTTTAAATGCATCTAAATTGATTAAAATTCCACTTGAATTTCGCAGGAGAATAATCTGAAAATGCAATACCATAAATTCACCCCAACTGTACAGAAATTGTATCGTGTTTCAAACAAATTATGCAAAGCATTATTATTGAAAGTTTATATGCCCTGCAGAAACTTTTGTAGTTACAGGGGAAAGACATGCGGATGTCCTAATAAATGCAAATGGGTATTGTTTTTTTTTAAGGCTTCTCATCTGAGAAATTCATGAGGAACACGAGGGACAGTTTCTTTGCTCACAAAGTGTATAACTTAATTTCAGGTGATATTTTTAAACAAAAAAACGTCATACCATTTAACGATTTAACAGTATAATTACCAGTTTAAAACAAATCTCACAAAGGGCGTCATTTATCGGTCGTTTTCTTATTATTTAAATCAAAATACTTCGCGGTTTGAACTAGAAAACAATACCAATGATTAATTTGTAGTCATTTTAAACGTTATTTAAAAACTAAAGTTATCACAAACTGCTTGAATAGTAAACCAACTGAGATTTTTTACACGTACATCAGCATGTTTTTAATTGTATTTACTTGCGGGTAAGCATAGTCAGTAATCGAATTCTGGTCATTTTTCTCGATGAAAAACACGTCAGCCTTGAAACTACTAAATTGTGCAACGATAGTAATGAGGCAGACTTCAAGCCGCCAAAAAAAAAGGTGTCGAAAAAAATCTGATGTTCGTGCTATTATGAAAATTTCACGACTTTAACAAGTGCGTTATAAGCTGCCCCCTTCCTTCCTGAAGGAGGCCATCACTGGTGCTTCCTTGCCAAATAAAAAGCGTCAGTTTTAATACGATGGCATAAATTTCAAAGAGTTAATTTTACCGTAACGTTGCAACTTGCAAGCCTGCATTTGCCATTTTCGTGTTTCCAAGCAGCCAAGGCCGCGAGTGCGGCATTAAACGCTTATGGTATCAAGAAGATGCCACTCGGCAATAAATTAAGGCAGTACATTAATTTGAGGCCACGATTGCTTTTTTGCAACAGTGAGCTTTTCAATTAATTAGCTGGGCTGCCCATGATTAGGCAATTAGACAGCTGCGCATCCCAACTCTTTGTGGTTCAACAACGAGCCTATTGTGCTGGCATTAAAACACCAAACGACATCAGAAATAAAGAGCATTTTTCGGCATAAAAAATCCAGCTCGTGGGAACGTGCACAAAAACCATCCGTTTTCAAGGCAACCATTTAAAGGGTTTGAACTCTGAACGTCCCAGAGCAGTCGAGGAAATGCGCTTCACGATCATGATCACTTCAAATTAGGATGTCAAAAAGTCACATTCAAATCATTTGTGGCCAAATTAGGCGGCGTACTTTGTGTATTCAATTTGAGCACGATATGTCTGTCACACGAATGTTGTCAGGTCGAAATTACGTCTAATCAGGTCGAAAAACGAGTTAATGAAATGAAATTGAATGAAAAAGGAGGCGTAGATAAGGAAGAATTATGCATGTGGAAGCACATACTGTATAAATTACACCAACTGCTAGGAGGAGGGTGGGGATTTCATGCATGGTTACAACAAAAGGGGTTTAGGGGTTATGATGGTGGTTACAGCTTACTACAAAACTTAAGATCCACATAACAAGAGCATAGGGAATTCAGGACTGCACTCATTTGCAGCATATAT
>JAQIXS010000940.1:0-36275 GCA_034700785.1 Rossiulus vilnensis | reverse complement strand
GGTGCAGGGTGTCCTTAGAAGGGAGGGGGGAATGAAGAGCGTCTGAAGCAAGCAAGTGTAGATGGCGCTCTTGGAAGAACAGCGACCCCTATGTCCGCTTTTTAGCTCGCATTTTAATAGCGCTAGTCCCCTCAGTTTTCGTCTCCCTCGGGCAACGTCTTGTTCCCATTGTGTTTGGCACGCACCCCTGCCCCTAAGTCTCTCCGTTCCCCTAAAAGCCGCCATCTGCCACGCGCCGGGCACGCGTCACCCTTAACGGCAGTTTTCGCTTTCTTCGAGATTCAGGGGGGCTGAAACGACCACTGCTTTAAGGGGGGGAGAAGGATCGAAAAGGACAAAGAAAAACAGACCAAATCTCGGTTACCCCTACACCCCTCCTCACAAAGCCCCGCTTTCTCTTTTATCACTGCGAGCTGGTGGCTCGATCGTCTTTCACTGGAATCAATAATAGATTATAAAAATAAAAAAACTTGAAATCTGTTGCTTTTCTAGCTCCAGAAAGCAACGGGACGAGGGCGACAGTTATTTTTGTTGTTGTTGTCTTCGATGAATTTGCAAACCAGAGGTTGTGTTTCTAAGGCCCGGTTGCACCATTGTAGGTTAACTGAAAGGTTAGATAACCTGGGATTACATGCACCTACGTGTACAATTGTATAATCATAAGTTAACCCTAAGGGTTAATAGGGTTTTTGTTGCATCATTTTACTATGGGGAATTTTAACTCGAGTTATAGTAAGGCTTCAGCTAGGAATTCTGGGAAAATTGCATTATATTATGAACCTTAGGTTAACCCCGCCTACAGTGTATTAGCTGGGCTAACATTAACCCATGGTTAACTGCTAACCTGCTGTGCTACTGGGGTTTTACCTTGGGTTTTGATGAACTTTTGTTGGTACAACCGGCCATAGGCCTAAGTGACAGGCGTAAAACCCAAGCGAAAAATTACTGAAGAAATTAAAAGGAGTACTTTCCGTAAATTCACAACGTTTAGGCCTATATCATGAATGATCTCGAACAATCAGATCCATCCTTCCGCCACCTAGCCGAGTAATTAGGCAACATGGTTTCCCCAGAAATAACATTGAACTTCCCTGACTTTTCCAGTTTTTGATACAAATTTCCCTGACCACTAAAGATGCAATTAGTTTGCTTGAAATTCGTATTACACTTGTTAAAATCACCCCTCACCCCGTATAGAATTAATTACCCACTGGGGTCTGAGTTGATTTTTTTATAATTTCGAAATTGTCCCGTTTATTATACGAAAACCTAAATACTCTTGGAAAAGCCGTTATGCATCATTTAATGACACACACTTAGAGGGAATAATTTACGTGTATCTTATATACATGGCTCAAGGGCTACAATCAATTCGTAATACGTTTAGAATACGTCGTTATATGCATCCTAAACAGTTATCAATTAAACAATATCCTTTAAATAGAGGTGTTAGCCAAACCAGAATAAAGCGTTATTTTCGAGAGGAAACACGCATTTGCCATTTTCCACAACTAATCAATAATTAAAACAAAGTCACTTAAGTATTCAATGACATTTAAAGGACATTAACGACCAAAATTTTATAGCGATGATTTTGCCGAAATATTCATATTTGGCACCTTCGTTTACACTTAATTTTACATTGACTACCGCATGATGATAACACAAAATGTAAAAATGACAAATAAGAGATGTGTAAGTTGGACTTTGCTTATTGGTGTGTGTCATAGACGCCTTTTCCCCCCATTCCCACTTTAACCCTTTGGGTTCTCTTTCCCCTTAATCCTTTAGGTCCGAGCCATCAATCAATAGAGCCTGGATTCTCTTAATATTATTCACGTTTATTTTGTCTTTTCGTTAGATTCCTACGTATGCATCTCCTCCGACCGAATCGATTAATTTCGCATTTGAGGACGATGAGATGATGTCCTCTCCCTGTGGGGGATCCTCTTAATGTACGAGCACTGACCACTGCTTCGACGGATTCGTGGACGGAAGATTACCGTCAACAAAAACAGCAGCAGCAGCAGCCATCCATCTGCCCAATTGGAAATTAAGAAAATGTTAAAGGTATCTTTTCTAGTTATTGTTTGATAGGAGGAAAGACACACAGGCCAGATCTACAAAATTGGTCTTTTACGACCAGATCTCTCCAAATTTTAATTCTGAACTCTTCATGTTAAACCTGTGGTTAAGTCAACGAATAGATATGTTCTAATCTGTTCGTTAGTGTTGAAAGAAAGCATTGTGAGTTTCAGAATCAAACGTATATTTGCTAAAAAGAAGGAATTCAGAAGTGCATGAAATACTAATAGTCCTAGACAATGGGTCTGAGATAGTCTAAACTGCTGTTTTTCTATGGGAAAATTGGGTTGAGAATTTTTGATGAATGATTTTTTTTGAAATTCTGAACTTTTAGTTTTTACTATTTCTATAGATTCAGGATTGACCGTCTTGACTTTGGTGTTAACTAATAACTAAACTAGCAATGGTGTCTTCTAGATTTGGTACTCTGAATTATTTCATTTTCAGTTACTTTACCATGCCATTATTTTTTGAAATCATTAGACACACTGATTTCCAACACATTTAAAATAGTTGCCCTTTGGTTTCTAGACATTATCAAAGGACAGATACATGATAATTAACGAACAGCCGAAGATGAAAACAATGTCAGTATCATGACTTATTCCAGAAGACACCTAGAGCTATATTAATGTTAAGTTTACCTGATTTTTTAAAAATAAATCACTATTCTCGGACTTTTCATTGCCTTTCCAAGTTCACTGACAATTCTAGGTGTTGCAAATTTTCCAAGGTTTGAAAGGAACCCTGAGTCGATATAAGTGCTTTTAAGGAGAACGTCTTCATAGCCTAGTGGTTAGAGTACTCAACGCTCAAGCGGTAGGACATGGGTTCCATATTCCTGCCAAACATCTTTTTTTAATTCTGATATATGTTGTGTATTTATTATATAAAAAAGTCAATGTATGTTGCATGTATTTTAAAAATATATTTTCCACATGGGAAGTACTTGGCAGTTCAAAATCACCTCAAAACGTTATCGAAGGGCCTGAAAATAGCCTTGCCCGACTCAGCAGGCAACTGCCCCCACCCCCGTGCTGCCACCTTGACCTGGCCGGGGGGTTCAGCAGCGCCATCTATGTCAATATCGCGCGACAATTGCTAAACCAGCGAACGCTTTCGATTACACGAACACGTATTTGATCGATGACAAAGCCGTCTTTTCTGATGTCAATTTATTTAATCAGTTTAATGCAAATTCTGCCCCTCATCCATCCTCCCTCCTCACGATCGTTTCCTTTGTATGAAGAGGCCCTAACTCCTCTCCTAACCTGACACTTGAGTGAGTCATCTTTAATGACGTTCACGTCCTATACTTTCATCATCCAATTTTCCCTTCCTTTTTTTTTTCCCCAATCGAATCTTGGGATGTTTTTCCGATGCCCCTTTTTATAATAATAATAATTCGAGGGACCCCTTGCCCGTGCCCAGGGGTATAATATTTTCTTCTGGATCCAAGCTCTTGGGGGTAACAGAAAAGTACATTAGGCTTTTTTTTTTAGGAAGAAAGGACAGGGCCCTGGACACGCGTCTCCCCCTATACGAAGGCCTAAGAGAGGGGGGACTAAGGGGGACATGGCGCATGGGAAAAGCGAGATTTTTGGCCAACCTTTTGTCCTTTTTTAATGAAGCGAGGATTTTTGAGACGGAATTAAGCCATGCTGGAGTGGGTTCTGCCAGGGAAGATTTAGCCAGATTTATGCTTTTAAAAAAGAAGAAATTTAGGGGAAATCTCCGCTGGTGGATCAAGGGATGTTTACTAATAACGTTAATTTGAAGCCTGCCTAAATGCGATAGCCCAATGACCGATTTTTAAATAAAAAATTTAAAAAATTGTGTCCGAATACTGTGCGTCTAAATTAATTTTCAGGTGAAGATAAATTGGTAATGTTAGAATTTGGAAGTCACGTCTTGGATATGTGTATCTATTGTATTTACGTAATTTGCTCGGTCTTTATTTGAATATTTGAAGAATTTTTTTAAATTTTGCGATTGAATTATACAAAAATGTGCATGCAGCACACTTATGTACATTGTACAATTGGAAACTGTTATACAAATTAAGAAAAACTGTAACAACTATATAATTTATAGAAAAGTATCAAAAGTTTCGTAGATAAAAAAAACAGCATTTCTTTATAAATGATACAGAACATTCAGGAAAAGCTTTATGTCCATTTAAATCCATAAATGGCAATATGTCGTTAATATATGAACATACATGCATATGACATGTTCCATAAATGGATTAATCAGAAATTAGGCATATATGGTCAGATATGTAAATTCATATGAACAAATTCTTATGTACCGTAAATATTTGAGCATAAATGGTTAGACCAGAAATTAACCACAAGTGGACTTTTTCATATTTGGCGATATATGCAGTCTAATATAACCTTATCTACATGGACTTATAGATAGCCATGTATGGCTTCCACATGGTCAGGTATGGCATATATAACCCCATATATGCCACATTCAGCTGTTCCACCCGTGTATAAACAAAAATAACACTAATAATAAGAGTTAACAGTCGTGGGAGAAATCCGATTGGGAAACCCCTGTTTTGTATATTATTATAATCTTAGTCACTTTCGCATCAATACACGGTCAATTTATTTCGATTGAACTGAATAACTGCTTGCCTAGTTACGTTCTTACTGTAAAGTTAATAATTTCTTTAATTTAAATTCACTAAGGGGGAACCAAAAGAGGTATACAAAGGCATTTATGAAGATCCTTTCGGACTCGATTGAAATATCCGTCCACCGAAAATTAGCGTAATTAAACAGAATGGAAAGGCTATAATAGGAAATAAAACTTGGTTGAATTCCGCAGAAAATATTCGCCAAACTTAATTCAATCTCAAGTAAATAGTTATTTCGGGCGCAAATTTGCATCTGCGAGTTTCTTTTATACGCACACTTTAGCAGATGAAGCGAAAACCGCACAAAAGCAATTTCGTATAAAAGGAACACAAGTCTATATGGCAGACACAAACTCCTCATAAAAGACTCAATCATATATTGTAGAAAATAAAATAAAAAAAGGTCCCATCGCATTGTGAACACAATCCAAGCACAATACAATAAATGCGAAAGAAAAAGGAGATACGAGAGAGAGAGACAGAGAAAAAAAATAAGTATCTTTCTATCCGTGTTGATCAATTGACGGAATATCGCATTTTACTAGAAAATAGTTAAGAAGAGAATACAATAGAATCGGTCCATTATTCAAATATTGGATGTGTCAAAAGCATCATTTCTCGAGGGCTCCTCAGTGAACAAATAATGATTAAAATGACGCCATTTGTGCACGTTGTTGAGACCCCGGGCGGAAAAGTTGGATATGGGAATGCATGGGGTTATATGTCATAACTGAGCATATATGCGGATATATGGCCATATATCTACAGCATCATTCATTGTACATGGTAACAGATATAGTCACATATAGAAAATGTGTAGGCCTGTATATCACTTTCTTAGATAAGGCCATATATGGCAAATATATAAATGAAAATTTAACTTTTAATATATGTTATTGCTAATATTCCAAGTACGGACAATGACCAAAATGTGCTGATAGTTATGGTCAAATGTAAAAATTAAAAACATATGTGCATTATTAAATATTAATTTGTGGCCAATTTCTGGTCTATCCATATATGAAATAAGTCATATCTGGGCCACATTTACTCGTTCCACCCGCTTTCTCGTGTCGATCTTCTCTAAAATTCGATTTGACACTACTTTTTTAAAATTGTATTGCATTGTTTTAATTGGCGTTCCTTTGTTTTAAAAGCAACTAGAAATTTTCTTACTTCCTTAATTCAACACGTAAATACCCATAAAATGCCCACACAAATATTAGGAATATTTTTGTCCAGTATGAAATGTCTACAAATATCCGCGATTTAATTTATGCGTTAGCTTTTATTTGTCCCATTTTCACAACGCCAAACACTTATTTTAGAATGCTCATAGAAAATGCAATGACATGAACATTTCGTCAGTATTTTTATAGCCATTTCAGCGTGTTTATTAAACCGACTACACGTGACTATCGAAAATTACACATATTCGTACAACGTACCACATAGTCGTAGTAAGTTTTCAAAAGAAAAAACAATAAAAAAAAAAAAAATAAACAATGAAAATTTTATTCAATTCAACCCAAGGCGCATTTTATTGGGAGCTTACCCACTTCATCCGGATGGCCACCAGCATCAGCACATAAATTTCGTAGTTAAAATTTAATTTATTTTACTCAAAATATGTAACGAATATTTTTCAAATAGCCTGAAAACAAGACAGAATTGAGTTCTGGGCGTATAGTCTAATCTACTCCCATGGTCATTTCTGAAATTCTGACCGTTGCATCGTATAAGATTTCAGGGCCCACTTTAAGTGGGAGTCGTACCCCTAAATAATTTTGCCAAAAATATTTTCCCCTCGGCGCCCGCTCGTTTGACAACGTCTTGTTTTCATCCAGCAAGTGACAGAAAAGACCGTTGCTGGGCGTGTATCAGAAATAATAGTAATAATAATAATAATGTAAGTTAGGGTTTAGAACGAGGCGACGACAACTTGTAGCTGTTTCTTATCAAAGCCCATGTGTGTGTGTGTGTGTGTGTGTGTACGTTGCAGAAAACAGTTTCATCTCAACGAGCATCTGCCCCTACGAATACGATAACGACCTTATTTTTCTTATCAAAAGTGAGCACTTCATACATCAAACACACAACGGAAAGTAAGGGGCGTCCATGGAAGGGAAAAAGGGAGGAAGGGAAGACATCTGCCCCCTTAACAATAATTTCGGATTTATTTGTCCATCTGCCCTCGCCTTCCTCCTCCTTTCCTCCTCCATTTTTCTTCATTTCATTTGCATTCATCGACGATTTGCAGCCTGCGCAAGACGCGAACAGATGGCGCCGTTTCACGGGACGGGACGGGTGACCAACCAACCCCAGGGGCGCATCAAAGTGAATACACGTAGTTGAAAGTTTACCACACACATAAAAAAAAAAAATACAAAACAAAATTGCAAATTTGGGAGAAAACTGTTCGACTTGCGAGCGGTTTTCTAACAGGTTGCATCTGAAAATAAAGAGCTAACTCAGAAATTATTTATTTGAAGACTGACATTCATATATGTATACATATTAATGAAGTGCTTAATCACTTTGATATTAAAATTTCTAAACAAGAAAGATCGCGTGAAAAAGTTTTATCATGAATTGTTTCCGCTAGTTTCTGAAACATTTTAGCCTTCCCTTTATTAACGCATGTAATTTGCGAACAACCTTTGCATTTTTCCACGAATTATTTCTGTTTGTACACGAAACGTTTTCGCCTTTTGGCCTGCCCTTCATTTATAACGTTCAAACAAATTTTGCAAAGAAATTATTTGATTCCATGGAAATAATTCACTCAATAATTCAATTCAGCCACTTTTTTCCAGAAAATAATTGGCTTGAATAAAAAAATGTTTGATTAGTTTCTCTAAAAATGTTGCCTACATCTCATTATCAACATTTAGAGATATCCAGAGATATCCCATCCAGAAAATACTGGCATACAACAGTGATGGGTCGGCTTGGTCATAACGTTTAAAGTGGAAAAAATATAAATTTTTACATGGCGTGGAAATTTTACGTCTTAGAATAATTGTGAATTAATTTGAAACTTTAAACTATTTTGAAAACTAGTGCATTATTTTGTAAAATTATAGATAGTTTTGAAACATTGAACTATTTCGAAAAATGTTTAATTACTCCGAAACTTTGAACCATTTTGAAAACATTTGAAATCATTGAAAAATGTTTGCCCACACCTAGCTACTGAAGAATGAGGAGGGACCCAAATTAAACTTCGTGTCGCCTGATAACAGGTTTCTCAGAAGTCCTCACCAGTACAAATTGATAATTACTTTTTTTTCTTCTAAATTGGTGTTCATGGAATGTGGGGGGTTTGTGTTGGTGAGATCAGCATAACGAAATTTAATGTTAACGTTTAGTTTCAAAGCGTTACATGGGTGTGAGGCGAATGAAATACCTTCAAATAGCGTTACGTAATTTATGGACAACCCCTTACGAACATCTCTGAGTTGTCAAAGCGTTAATATCGACGATTTTGGGTTGATAAGGAGCTAGCTACGTGTAGAGCTCATGCAACAATAGATGGTGGCTGTTCGAACGATTAGTATAGTATGTGAAGTGTTGTCCCTTTTTCTTCGAGTCTTTTAATCGTCGTCTGTTTTCCCTCCTGAGCGCTGATAAATATAAATGCTGATCGTAGGTCGGTGTTTGTTTACCATCTTTTACATCGCACGCAGCAACCAGAGATTGCAACCACCTGTCTTTAGACTTGTGCACACACAACGCACATACACACATACAGTGCATGATCTGGCTCAAAGTAGATGACACATTGGCCCTTAATGCTTGCAGGTGGTGCACGGGTCGTGACGTGTCCTAGATACATATTAACCGTGCCACTCGTGTTCTGCCCTAAAGTCAACAAGAAACACTTGCTTGGGGCTGCCGAAGATCGACAGCCAAACGCCTCACAAATTGATTTCGTAAGAAGCAAGGGCTTTTCCAGGACTCAAAAAAAGGTTTGCAGGGTTCACACCGAAATTAAATTCTCGACTTCACTGACTTTATCCAAAATGTTTAAAGAATATTCTCAACTTTCCTAACTTTACCTGGTTTTTGGCAAAATTTCCTGATCATCGAAAATATTTATAGAATAAAATAGAAACTGACTTTATCAATTGCTGATATTTTTATTTATTATTTCAAAAGTTAAAAGAATGTGCTATGGAACATAGGAGAATTCTCTGTTATTGCTTAAGTGTGACCAGTTACGCCCTCTTTTCAATGAATAATCATAAATAAAATGAATAAACCAAACTCATTTTCTTTAATCGACATTTCAAAGACTTTAATAACCTGCAGACATCCTGTCAAGATAGCCGATTAAGACCCCTGGCACTTGAAATGCGATAAACGTCATCGCCAATTACACTGTTTAAAACAAAAACAATAAAACAGTGTAAACCATTATGAAAATTTAAAAAAATCACTGTGTCTTAATTCAACCAATACGGGTTGCACAAATTTTAAGGGCAGTCCATAAAGGTCATTCACTATCGCGAGGGAAATGTGGGAGACAACATTCGCAGCAATTGACGTAATTGTTCGATTGAAATTATTTGAAGGTCAGTGAAGGCCAAAAACTTCGTACTGTCACTAAGCAGATGACGCCATGAGTGTTCAAAACGTTTAATTACGTCTGGTATACGTTTGTGTAACAAACATCAACGGTTAGCAAAAACCACCTGTCGCGCACCGGGTTTAATGCGGTAAACAGCGAGAGGGTGACAAAAAACGTGAGAAACCTGCATCAACGTGGTGCCATTCAATCCACATTTTTGCTTTTACACTTACTGTATAATTAGGCTACGATGGCAGTTAATCGGAAGTCGTGTTTTGTAATTGATTCTTTTTTCATCATCGTGAAATTCCACTTTCACACCAATTTCAAATTTCATAACTTCAAGCTGATGGCCGTAATACAATCTATATTGTAATTCCAAATAACGTCAACTTCAAAGGAAATCAGCGTAGCATTTCCTAAAAACAAGGCTTCTAAACTTAATATGAATGACGCCTATTTTAGGTCATTCGAGCTTTAAAACAGAGTGACTCTGTATAAAACCTGTTATAAATATTGTTGAATGGTGACAAACCATAACGTGTCAAGTGCCAAAAAATGAACTTTTCAGGGGAGGGGAAAAAACTGAAATTTCGAGAAAAATATTGTTAGCACTAATTTCATTTCTTTCAAACAACAACAAGTTCAAACACTGCACACAATTGACGTTTCATTTCAAAAACAGAAACAAATTGTTTCCTTCGAAAGCTTTCCAAAAACGTAGCAAGTGCCATAGCACTTAAGACAAAACGGCGTATGTGCCACGCATTAGCACCATGTTGTTGTAACGCCACGATGAATTTTTACTCCACAAGACATGGGTACGTCCCAGTCGCTTCTTCACCTCCACAGCAGGTGTGGAATGGCTCCTGCAATGCATCAAGTTGAAAAAAACGCATTTGGAGCCAACTTACGACGTTATGGTTTGGCACCCTTCAATTTACAGTGAAATAATACAGGTATCATTTACGCCATTATTGACATTGGTCGCGATACTAGAACGATACAAAAAAAGCGGACAAAAAGTTGGTCAGTAAATTCGGACGTCCTTTATGGACGCCCTCTTAGACTTTTTAGCATTTTGTTCTTCTGAGACTAATTTACTGGTTGGCGTACACTGAAACCTGCCAAACTGACCACCTTGTTATTCAGACCAATTGATTATTATGACCGACTTTTTAGGGTCCCTAGAAAAATCTAGCCTCCACTTCCAATGCACGTTGTTTTCAGTACATTGACCACCTGACCAAATTGGCCGATTTTGTCCGGTCCCTTAGATGGTCACCATTGACAGGTTTCACTGTGCAGTTCGATTGTTCGCTGGTTGAGCGTTTCTGAAGGACGACCAAAATCGATGATTTCGGACGGAACCCCCTCTGGTCAGCAGTACTGGCATTCTTCGAGCGGTCACCGGAAGGCGCTTTTGGACGCCAAATGATCCGAACGGGTTTTAACGTCCACGGGGGGGCCCTGATAGTGCCTAATGAATTGATCAGGGCCTTTGAGAGCATCGAGAGAGCCCTGATTGGTAGTTATCGATTGCACCGAGAGGAATTCAATGGTGTACACATAAGCCATATCCGCATGCAGGCAGGCAGGCAAGCAGCTACAAGTTGAGTGGCCCTATTTTCCTCCCATTAAATACCCTTCAGTCGATAATAGCAGAAGCTAAATAAATAATAGAAAACTAGTAGCGTGTGTGTGTGTACAAATAGGCCTGTGATTCGAGGGGGCCCCTCGTTTTGCGATGAAACATTTTGACAAATCTAATAATGCATCACACACGATCGGCCATCATTTCGAGTACATAATCAAAGCGGTAATTCATCATCAACAGATAATAAGGGCCAGCACAAAACTCCGTCGCTTTACCAACGTATTAAACGCCAATTAACGAAAAACTATCGCATATACTTGCGCTCAGATCCCGAGGGCCCATGGATCCACGCTGCCAAAAATCAGCAAATAAAAACAATACTAATCGAATTAAACTTCAGATTGATACGCGTTTAAGGTACACGTATAGAACGAAAATACCCAGCAATTTTCTCACAAGCAAAGAAGCTGGTATTTAAAAAATGCATTTTGTTCAGCAAGTAAATACTTAATTTAAAAGTAGAATAGCACGTTTTGTGAGACATTTAAAGCACTCTTTAAATGCACCTATAAACTGACAACATTTTCCTCTTGAATTTCGTAGGAGAATAACCTGAAAATGCAATGCCATAAACTCTTTTTAATCTCAGGGCATCGTATTCCCTGCAGAAACTTTTATAGTGACAGGGTTAAATGCATACGGATGTCACCAAAAAATACAAATGGTTTACTGTTGTTTTAAGACTTTAACCTGAGAAACTGATTAGGAATTTTAAGTCTAATTAGGCGCATTTTCAAGAGCAATAAATACTTCACAAAACGAGCTATTCCGATTTAAAATTGGCTATATCTACTTGCTGAACCAAATACATTTTTCAATAACTTTCGGTGGGTCAGTTTTTTTTTATTGCAAATGTATAACAGTATAAGAAGGGCGCCCAAAGAGTGGTTTAAGCGCCACGAATTATGCGGGCAAAACATTGCGTGCGCCACGTGTATTGCACCCCCAATACGTTCAAAACACCCTCTTCTCTTGTGGCAAAAGTACAAGTAGCCCATTGATGTGACCAATGGCCAGGGGCAGCTTTTGAATAAACGCAAAAGGAGTTTCTTAAAAAAGCCCGTTGTCACACAAATATCGTTACAGGGCATGTTTGGAAATAAGTTTACTACAAATTCGCCAATGCATACGTAACGAGGGTCGTTTACGGCCGGTCAATCTCATAAAAGAAAATTTTCTTCCGTGTTTTACGACCAGGTCCAGGTCGCCAACTAACATTTCGATCTGAATATTTTCAGTATGTGCTGGGGTCCCAGGCTAAACGACGTTCATTTCGACCGAAACACAACGTCCAAATCTTTACGTTATCCAGACAGTAAGTTTAAGCTCGAAAACCCACCCCTAACCCTCGTTTCATCGTAGACGGAGTGGATATAAAACACTGTATACAATGGATATAAAATTAACATTTCGTGTGCATCCAAGCAGGAATTCATAAATCGAAACGAATTGCGTCTTTATAAGATCAAAACAAAACAAAAAATCGCAAACGTGAGCAGCCCATCTTCCCACATATCTAATTCCGCCATACAAATCCCTCACAAATCCCACGCATTCGGTGGTTCCAGTTCCACTTGCCCATTCAACACACTTTTGCATCTTGATGCCTGCTTTTATTCAAAACCAAATCATCGTTAGGCTTATAATAACGTCATGTATACGCATCGAACATGTTGAATGCATAGGCGTCCCAAATCTAATCGTACATTTGTCTCAGGGTTTTTGCCCCTTGCCAGTCTCACCCCCTCCCCCTGACCCCTTATACGCGCGTGTCCATCTATGGTCAGTTTAGCCGGACCTACAAATCTACAATTAGGCCGAAACGGACCTTAAAAGAAAAATAATTCGTGGTGACTGCGTTCCTCTCCGCAATAGGCCTAGATAAGGTAATGTCGCATAGATATAGATCCAGCCTCGCGTATTAATCGAGCCAGTTATAATAATAATACTCGAAATAGAAAAATTTATGCAGGAAAAAAATAAAATCATTGAATTATAGGCTTAAGCTGGAGCAGTCAGATGTATGAGGGGAAAAAAAGAGGGAGGAGAAACAATAAGTAAATTAAAAAGGATTTTTTGTGTGGAGATTGAGCGAGTAAGATAGATAAACAACGAAGCATGCAGCGTGTGCGTATAGAAAACCCATTAGGCCTACATTTTCAATCCTTTATCATTTTTATATCCAATATTGCTTATTATAAAGAGTAAGAATGGGCGGCCTAAAAAACGGACAGCCGGGGGATAACCGAAAAGTTCGCGAATGCACCGCAAAAAGTAGCAGAAATTTACGAGCAGGTGGCCGTAAACGTCCGAGTAATAAAACACGAAAATTATTTTTTGAAAAAGTGAACTTTAGGCAGATATGAAACGGGTATTAAACGTTGCAATTATTTGCATGTTGTCGAAGCAATATGGAAATATCTTTCCAAATGCTTTAGAAATGTTTATAACAATAAAAAAATTCAACTTTGTGGCCCCTGCTCCCACCCCAGTTAAACAGCCCTCATTTGCATGGTCAGTTCCGACCAATTATTGCATTACAAATAAAATATAACTATAGGCCTACACGTAGGACAAGAGCCGTTACATATTTTATGCGGACAAAAAAGCACGTCGTTTTCAATGTGATCAATGACCAAAATCGTTTTTCAAATATCGTCCCCAACAAGCGTCATCCATATTTCCAGATTAAATGCCATCAAATTGAATTTTCAATTAAAAATTACGTCTCATTGCCATGCAACGTTAAATCAAAAAAGTAATGTAAATTACGTCCGTTCGAAGTGTTCGATCATCGCCGTTATACATTTGAAGGGTGTCAAACCATAACGTATCAAGTGCCAGAAAATCAACTTTTCAAGAGAGGGAAAACACTGAAAAGTTTCGGGGAAAATGTAATTTGAACTAATTAGATTTCGTTCAATTTACAAGTTCAAACGTTGCATACCATTGACGTCTAATTTCAAAATGAGAAACGAGCAAACTCGATTGTTGGTACTGTAGTGTATTTCATAGAGCCTATATGAGGGGTAACCCAAATGCTTCCTTACCACTATTTTGTGGAATGGTTCCTACAATTATTTTGCTGGAAAGCGTGGTTTTGGGCTTTGGGTACTTGGGCACCACCCAGGTGAGGTGGTCATCCCAAATAAGGAATTCACCCCTTGTGTCATTCCTTCGCCTACAGCACAAAAAGGCATTCAGAGTTGTTCTGACTTTACTGCGCTGTCAACAGTTGTGACAGGTCCGGAAGTCTCCAATCCGCCATCTTGGATGACGTAGAAATAATGAAAAACATTATCAGTGGCTTTCATTTGACCACTTGAGGCAGAAAATGAGAAGGAGATGGAATGGGTTGCAAAGTGCTCTCTTGATGCTCCTGCAAAAGAGAGGCCAGGAAGAGGAAGAGGAAGAGGAGGAAGAAGATGGAGGAGGATGAGGAGGTCTGTTATTTTCAAGCAACTGTACCAAGTGGACGATTGGATGATACCAATTGAGGGAAAAACGTCTTTTTAACA
This sequence comes from Rossiulus vilnensis, assembly GCA_034700785.1. Lineage (NCBI taxonomy): Eukaryota > Metazoa > Arthropoda > Diplopoda > Julida > Julidae > Rossiulus > Rossiulus vilnensis. The sequence continues at coordinate 21,792 of JAQIXS010000940.1, read as the reverse complement.
AAGCTTTTGAAAAGGCTGAAGAATTAAAAAGATGGAGGATCCTGAAGACCCACTGGAGCCATGGTGTGCAGAGAGGGATCCTGCTTATCCCTAGCTCGCTGATGCCAGCGCCACCTGCTTTTACCCCTATCGACTCCTTTCCACCCCTTTGGTCACGAAATACATGCAAACTGTGAGTGACTACACAAACCCGTGCGACGTAATCGATATCCGTGCTGAGTAAATACAAAAGCAAAAGGGGAAAATCACGAAATATATGAGAGAGAGAGAGAGAGTTTCGCCTCTTCCAATATGGCCTCTCGCCATAATTGAGGAACTGCAAAATTAGCATACGGGATATATATATATAAGGCCGGCTAAAGCTAAAAAATCGCCCTTCGACTCTGCATACATGGCGACGATCGGGTGCGAAGTGAAATCTTCGAGAATTGAGTGGTCAGCCATAAAACGGAGCCATTGCAGCAAGGGTTGTTTTTAAAATTTCAATATGGAGATGATGAGAAGGACAACACGCTGCTCCAGGGGAAGGGAGGATGGATTGATTTTTTCTTTTTTTCAGCTAAGTCACACGGTGTTGCGAGAAACATAATTAATAGCGTGAGAAAACTTTCCCAAAATAACGTTTAATTTCTTACCCTGCAATGAAAACCACACTGAATTCGGGCTAAATTTAAACAGCGTCGCACAGAAAAATTAAATAAAGAATAACTGAATCGATATTTGCGAAATAAGCTTTTAAACCTAAGCGGAAAAATCAGTTTCGATAACTGGTGGGATTAAATACAATAAAATAGAAACATATTATTAAAATTTAAGATAGTTCAAAATCGAACGTGAAAGGGCACCATGTTTTCATGTTTACGTTTGAAATCGATCAGTCGATTAATATCATAGCCCGACATCGGCGTCTGTGGTGTGTGTATTTCTGAAAAATGCAATACATTGAAGATAAATCAATATATTATTCTTCATGGAATTGGTAAACTCTTTTTTAAAAATCCCACTTATTTTTCGAAAAAAAATATTTAATAGGAATTAACTATTTTTAATTAACGTCCAAATTATGTTTTTTTTAAAATAAATATCAAAAGTAAAATTTTTAAAATGTAGCTGTAAGCAGACGAATTATTCTCTATGCCAGAAAATTATTTCGCGAAAAATCATGCATCAGGTTTGCGTTTTAAATAACGTTGTGGACATGTTAAGACGTTAAACGTATACTATAGGAGATTTAAATACAGCCATCACAGTTGATTTTTTTATCAATTTTATTTTTGTCTCCGATCATTAAAACTTATCCCATTTTATACACAATGCCAGGTGGGCCGATGGTGACCAATGGATTATCATCTCCATCATCGGATTCGTCAATATATTCTCTTGGGACCGAAAGAAAACCACGATTGAGCCAAACAATCACGCAAACAGACACTCGCACTCAAGAATATATTTCCTGATAAGCACAAAAAATAATAATAAAATGAACTAACACATTGGCAACATGTGCATGACACATAAAAAAACACCACCACCTGTCCAACCAAGACCTCTCTCTGTGAATCCAGCTTATCCATGGCGAGCTTGAGAGATGTGAGTCATGCGAGTAATCCTTGGGGGTTGGGAGGAGGAGGAAAAGGAGGGGAACATCAATGAATTTATCGTGAAAACATATTGACAAACTATATTCTCAGAAAGTGTTCTTCGAACGCATTGACCAATTCGCATGCGATCATAAATTTAACATGAATGTGTTTTCACATGCAATTTTTTTTCCAAAGATTGAATTTGCACATTAACAAACATACGTTTCTGTTTTCATCGATAAGAAAGAACACAGGTCCATTTTTTCCAAAAATTATATTTTGCCACCATCTATTAACAGAGGCCATGCCACCAGCTGATGTCCACATCTAACGCAAATAAACCACAAATTTATGACACAAAACCTGCTTATGTCCAGAGCATTGAAAACAGAGGTAAATTTGCTGAAGTCCATTTGCTGATTGTGATCTTTTGTCGATAACTTAACCCAACAGGTTATACATGTTTATAAGTATGTAACAACTTTAAATAAAGACATTCCATGCTAATTGCTGTTTAAATTATAGTATGGAGTTTAGAAAATTTCAAGAAGATATTACTGTAAAGATTTAAGGACACCAGCATTGATTATAATTACGCATTAACAATGTATTAATTAAGCAATAATTATATTCGACATTTTAAACTATACATGTTCTGTGTAAATATTATACTGTTACATGCATGACATGTACCTTATTTTCATTTGCTCTTGATCAATTACGCGGTTTTTTTTTCTTGGCTTTCCTGTGAAACTTTGATTTTGTGGGGTTTGGTCATTAGCATATTAAATCAACGATGTGGTGCATTAAGAAGTCCACTTTCACCCTTTACCACCTTTACAACAAGCTTCTCATGACGTTCGTGAAAACAACAAAATTATGTTTTAAGGTCGCTAAATGTCTTGAGTCCTTCATTGTCACATCTTTAATGTCAGGCGCAGCAACCACTGCTTGTGTATTGATAGTTGGAGGGATTTTAGCACGTTAGTTGCTGTTAAATCGCCCCTTAACGTCAAAGCATTTCACAGGCTAAATTAACATGAGATCTGGGATGATGCAATCAATATAGCAGTTTTAATGCTGCGTGGCAAAACTGCCTTAATTAATAAATATCGCCCGGCATTTCCCAGCACCCCATTGGCGCACTCAAAAGACCCACTGCCCTAGAATCCGTCGAGCGCAAAAGACAAGAAATGGGGTAATTTGCGAGACCCCAGCCAATGTAACGCGGAAGGTATCACAACAATTGATTTTTCGAGCTAAAAACGGCTTCGCATTTTCAACCCCCTCGCAAATCGCATCCCCCGAGTGACTTCATCACGGTCTGCAGCCGACGGAGGTCTTTAATCGGCACGGGAAAACCCGTGCATCCGAACTAAAAATTGTGATTGATTCAGTATTAATAGGTTCCGCTAAGGTGGACCGTAGGTACCCTACCAGCGTGTAAACGAACCCATGAACGTTATTAACGGCCGTTTGCGCCAAACTCCCCGGGATGTACTCGGCGGTTAAACGCCGATTATCGTCCGTTAAAGCTCACCAATTATACGCAAACCATGTCAGGTTTGTTAAGGGCCTGTTGTATCAACGAACGTTAAGCAAAACCCAAGGTAAACAAATTAACAGGTAATAATGGGTTAACCACGAAGAAATCTTAACCCAGTTAATAGGCAGAGTTAACCTAAGTTTTATAATTATGCAATTTCCCCAGAATTCCAAGCTGCAACAGGTTGTCCCTGCCTATTAGCTGGGTTAAGATTTCTTCGTGGTTAAGCCATTATTAAATGCTAACCTGTTGAAATGTTGAGATTATCTTGGTTTTCACCAATAGAACCACGAGTTAACCTAACGGTCAAAGGGTTTTTATTGCACCATTTTACTATGGGGATTTTTAACACAGGGTTAGTAAGCTTGGAGATAACCTGTTGCAGCTAATGAGCACGTAGTTTTAAAACTGATATTTAACCTAAAACGTCTTCATAGTCATCAAATGGATGAGATCTTCGCAATACCACAAGGTTTGTTATTTGGTAAATCTCCTCCATTTTTAATACAAACCCTTCGTCATGGTTAATTCATGGTTGACTCAGGCATAGGAAGTAGAACATACTTGCTGTGAACTCAGGTTTACCTTGGGTTTTGCTTAAACGTTTGTTGGTGCAACCGGCCCTACAACAGTACACACAATTTAGTAGCACCCATTGAAGTGTCAAATGATTTGATGTTTTATCCCTAGTCATTCGGAATTAACTTTTTCAGCTAAACCCTTCTCTGCGAAGATACCTTAACCAAAGGGCATGTTTCCCAATGACATTAAGCATCATGATGTTTTATCGTCATGTCGTATGCCATGGCATACGGTATATGTCACTGTCACGACGGTACGCGTCACGCGGCAGTGCCAGGTGATAATTCACCCTAGCAGAACACTAGCAAAATCGAATTTAACATCAAATTACTTGTTTACGATAACACTGCATCAATATGTTCATTCCATGTACGACAACAAATTATAAACTTGACATTCCATGTATGGATACGTTCAATGAAACTATGTGCTTTACGTACAATACGAATATGGGCATACAAGTATTTATAAAATGTCCATGGATTATAAGCCTTGGCAGAAAAGGGGTAAACGATTCTGGCACTGACAGATGTAAATTTGAATGACAGGTTTCGTAAGAATAAAGCTTGCCTTAAACGATCATTACTAATGACATTACTAACTAAAGGTATCATTTCTCCTTAATTTGCTTACTTGTCAGCCAAACACGGCTATGCTAAATTCTCATCATTACTGACAAATTTCAGTTTATCTTACACGGACATGGCTGTCAAGTAATGAAGGCAGGAAGGAGTAATGATAGTTGGCAATGTCACGACTAATGATCGTGTAAGGTCCGCTTAAGAAAACCTTGACTCTTTTAAACAGCTATCTCGAACCTGTGTTTGCCATGCAGGATATGAGAAATTCAAAAGTTTGAACTGAAAAATCAGGGAAATTATGGACCAAGAGTCAATTTCACGCTCGAATAATTAAGCCAATGACGGTTTCTTTTTTTGGATTTCATGACTTACTCGAGCAAAGTTCCACCATCAAATTCCCATTATGTATCTTACATTTTGGTAATGAAATCGCCCTAACGAAACGTTTCAATGTAACGTAACAACCACGGTGGGATGCCAACGAACTACATCATATGTCACACGCACCTTAAGCAATTTGGAACTTTTTTTGTTTCATTTACACAAGTGATTAACACCTGTATCCAAGTTTTGGGCGTACAATTTCTCAGTTTTCGAAGTAGCAACTCTGAGCCCCCAAAAAGCGAATCACTTCTTTTGCGTTGTCAAATTAGAACTTAGCCGATAGCGTTTCTGAAAGCAAACACAAACCCCACTGACAAACTCTTTCGTTACTTTACCAACACCGGCAAGAATGACAAAATACCACGCATCCAATAAAAGCCACATGTCAAGCGACAAAAACTCACCTGTTTTTTTTTTTTTTTAACTTAGCCGCGCAGACCTCCTAAACAGTCCTACTCCTAATCTCATAGCATGCAACTGTGGCGAAAGTCCCAGCCGAACATGCAGATTTAAACGCCCCAACGCCTTTTAAACGCCACGCCATAGCATCTGCCCTTCTCCGACCGGCTCACGCCCAACATTTTACTCGGAATAAGCGCCGATTTCGCGCATATTTATCAGTGGATAAACAGGCTTCTTCGGCCGCCATAATTTAAAATGGAACGCCACCGACAGTTTTTCGAATTTCGAACTGGGAACGTTCGAATTGCGGAAATTCCATCCGATCGCCGCACGAGTTCCGGTCAAGAATCCGGTCGTTCGATGGCCGATCACGATCGGACAGCTGGCGGGCGCTGCCAAGCAGTTAAACGGGGTGAAAACAGCGAGTTTTTGCCTACCTTTTCCGGCGAATGTGAGCCAGAAGCGGCCTATCGTGCAGGTGGCGACTACGCCGAGCTTCTCAAGGAGTGAAGAAGAAACGAAAAGCGGCCTAGCAAGATGCAGACGACGCGACGCACGACGATGGAGCCAGACACGAGTAATGCACCTCGCCAAAAGGGTTTTTCGTCAGCCGCTTTTCACTCGGCCGTCGCAGCAGGCGAGTCGCGCACTGATCTCAACGAGTCCGCGATAACGACCGTCCACCGGCTATTTGCTTCGCTCCGTTCCTGCTTTATTGATCAATAAACAGGAGTCCGGCCGAAGCCACTGGCCATGCCTGGGTCTTCGCTACCTGCCCTGCGCATGCCGTCCAGCAAAACGATGCCGGCTTGGGGACCCACCAGCGCCATCCGGCGAACGCCGAAGAACCACGGCCGCCATCTTGAGACTCGATTTCTCCGGCTCCAATATCCAAACCGCGATACAATTATTACTGCGGAAGTTCGATTATCCGATTTTCGGTTTAACCAAGGATGAGCACTTGGATTAAGCGATGTCCCTAGCAGATAAACATTGAGAAATCGTCAGAATAAGAAGGGAAAAAACGTTGGGCTGCTTGAATTGCTTGGTTGTTGACAGCTTATTTTTGAGTTACATATATTTCGTATTTACAATGTAAATACTGTATATTAAAAAAAGCTATTACTCTACAAAATAAAGTTGCATCCATTTTTAATTATACTTTTGATCTGTGGAATTCAATTATCCGAGATAGTCACGATCCCGACTTAATATCTCGGATAATCGAAAGCATAGTTTAAAATAAGCATACATACCAAAATTGTATGCATAAATGCATAGCAACGTTTAGCTCTTTTATTTAGAGCTTTATTAGGCTCTGTGTTGAAACTTTACACAGAAAAATATACATGTATATGTATATACAAATTGCAATGACAATAATACGCCAAACAACGTTTATAACAGACAAAATATAAGAACAGAGTATTAAATAAGACAGTCATATTGTGTATTACTGTCATTTCAATGTGTATATTTTTCATTGTTATGTTTCAATACAGAGCCTAATGAAGCTCTAAAAAAAGAGCGAAACGTTGCTATATGGAGTCATCCATATAGAACGTCCTGGAAAGGGAGGCGAAGAGGGAGGTGTATGCAAAAACTGGACACTGCCGGACATGCGGGAAGGGAGATGTAAGGAAAGATTACGTCCGTATAGTCAGTTAGAATTTCCGAATTTAATACGGAAATAATTGACTGGAAACTGAGTGAAACTGAACAAAAACCTGCTATTTTGGTTTACTATTGACTGTGGTTATAATATGTAACAATATCGATCCGATGATTATAAATGAATTTAAAATAATATTAAGCATTTTGTTTAAGGTGAAAGCGTTTTTTCTTGAGTGGGGGGAGGTAGAGGTTAATAAAAGCCAGACAGTGGTGGACAGAGGGAGGGGAAGGGAAGTTGAAAATTATGAAAAATTCCAAGTCGTCCTTTTCTAAATTATCTAAATAGCACATCCAGCTTATGGTATAAATTATACTGAATTTGTTCCATATACATTTTTAGAATAAAAAACGGGACGTTTTCAAATAATGTAACATCAAAAGGTTGTAGCCGACGAATTAAACACGGGAAAACATTTAGCAGCGTAAAAACGTAATTAAAACAAAGTCATACTAGTGAAATTCAGCACAATAAACCTGCTTCATTCATTGGATAGCTTGAAAGCACGTCGATAGAAGTTCAGATAGAAGATTGAAATCCAGATTTATACACTTTTTATACATCTTTCCCGTTGTAAAAAAATTAAGGAAAGATAAACGAAGCCTGTCGAGTATTTTATTTGAAATATTGTCAGTTATTTTTCTTTATTTTATTTTTTTCTAATTTTCTTTTCCGCTCACAGTAATTCTGATCAATTTTATAAATAAGTACAAAACATCAAAGTTAAAACAGAAATTCAAAAACTGGTTTGCTTTTTAACGGTCACAACCTTGGTTTTTTAAATTTTAATTTATATTTGCGAAATTTTTTCATTGCATTCCTTGCCCTTGGCATTTATGAATAATAATCATGATTGGGAATTTGCGCAGCACACGAAAGTTAAAACGAAAATTTAATTATAACAAACGTTTAAGCTGACTTTCGTATGTAAAAACATTCGTTACGAAAAATGACGCCTGATTTCGTTTCCGTATCTAAGAAAACCAAATATAATTACGAAAACAATCTTTCTTTTAACTGTAATTATATGTGTTCAGTAAAACCCCCTGTTTACTACATGTATGTGTTTAGTTCAAATGTTTCGGCGCACTTGTTGCACGCGAAACGTTTTATTTTACGAAAACGGCAGTTGTTTTCGTAACATATAACTTTCTTGTAAATATCTTTCTCCCTAAACTCCCTATTGTATGTTATTTTTAATATTTTGTTACGATTCAGTGCTTTGTGGCTACTAATAACCCACGGGTTTAGCAATGAGATCTGTGTACCTGCACAAATAAGCGAAGAAACAAACGACTCTCAATATGGCAGCCATCCAAGTCTCAATTCGGCTTCACTGTCGACTGCACATGCTCGTTTCCTTCTTCCGTTCGCTAGTTTTCCTTCCTCTCACGGCCAACATGGCGGCTCTGTACGTTCTATCGGCTCGAAACGCTGCACGACAAATCACTAAATTTTCTTCCTGTAGAGGAGGGAACAAAAATTTCAAGGTAAATAAACTGCCGTACATCTTCCCGATTTCTCCCGCTTGTATTCTTAGTGCCCAGCTCAACCCTGCATTTCTGAAAACTTCCAAAAAAAGCCGTGCTTGCCTCCTGTTCTCAATGTACAATCGCTGACCTTTATGAGGTCAGCCCAGTTGGTCACCTATTTCGCTCGTTATTCACTCCGTACAGAAGACAACAGTTTGGACTTAATCGTACGGTGAACTCCAGGCTTCCTCCTGGACTAGGGCAACCATTAGTTGTGAACTGATATCGTCCATCACATTCTCAGACACGATCATATGGGCAGGGGCATTCAATGCAGTCATTAAAACGACGGCATATTCTCGTTTAATTAATGCATTTTTCTGAGAATTCCATGGCCTTTCTAATAAATGATCCTGTACACAATTAAACTTTTGAGGCACCGTAGCTGTGTGCCCAATGGTCAACTCTACAGGCTAAAAGTGTACCTGTGTATAAAAAAAATGCGGGAAGGGCCGTCCATAAAGTATGTCTGTGGTCGAAGAGGTATGATTGCGTTCATGGTCATATAGAGGGGTGTTTGTAAGTAAAATAAGTGCCGCTTTGTGTATGATGTGGCTGAAAATGAAACATTTTTTAAGTCGACAATAAACAGTGAAGAATGACGTGCATATCAACAAATAAAAATAAAAAAGGAAGGAGTGGTTTTTTTAAAATTAAAAATAAAAACGAATGAAACAGGAACGAGTGGCTTATTTCATTTCAGCTCAGTATCCTACTGTTAGTAAGGATATGCTACGTGGCAAGGGGGTGTAAAACTAATTCATGGATGTAATCCATCAACCCAAGTTATTGCCAACATTATTGCCAAATTAAATTTCTGTTAGCGTAAGGCGATTCTTTGGAAGAGAATTCCAACGTCTAATGACATATAAAAATTACTTTAAAATTTAAAAAAAATAAGAAGTGGATGATTTGAACCAATAGATGCCCACTGAAACCTACTTGCAGATATTGAAGAATCGATGCCTTAGTTATTTGGGCTATCATAAGCTGACCCTTGATACAAGTAATTAAAAGCTTAAAGGGTTTATACAATGAATTGCAATTTTTAAGCATAAGAACGATTCAAGAATGTATCAGTACAATCAAAAATCCCTGCATAAAGATCAAAGGAGTTATATGCAGAAAATTTAAAATATAGAATCAAATATTTCCAATTTCTTTTAGATGTTGATGATGTTAATGTGCAAAACTTTTAAAAATCATCTTGTTAGTCTAAGTGATATCAGAAATATCCACACTGAGTTTTCTAAAATTTTCAATTTAGGACAAAAGTGTATTACACGTGCAGTATAAGTCATTTAGGATATAATGTAATGTGATTGCAAAATTAGTCCTTAGAATTTAAAAAAATGCATGTCTAAGAAATATCCACACCTGAGTTATGTCTAGATTTATCTATTTAAGAAAACAAATAAAGGTGTTATTAATTATTTACTTATATTTTTCCAAAAAAATGGCATATCACAAAATACATTATGTCTTACTAGTCGAAGACAGGTCATAAATATCCGCACACCATTTCTCAAAATGTGCCATTTAGGGTATGTTTATTTATTTATGATTTGAATTTTACCCAGAAAATACATGTACATGTAGTACAAGATTAGGCATCTATAAGTTGATGAAGCATTACTCGTTTAAAGACTGCAAAGTTACACGTGGGTCAAAAATCCTAACCTGTTAGATAATGCAAGTGTAATTCTCATTCTAGACTCTGGCACGCTTTCCCATAATGCGCCGCATCGACCGTGCCACTGTTCTATATTTACAATTATTCCATTATTGAATTATTCTGAAAGAAATAGGCCTATGTTTTTTTGCGTTATAAAGCCACTGTCAAAGTGATTACTTCTGTCTTAATTTTTTTAAATTTATAACAAATACATCATCAGGAGGTATCACACTGATCCAAGGGTTTACTTTTATTTATTGAATTCAGATAATCCAAGATTACGGTAGGCCACACCTTCCTTATTTTCCTCCCTCCCTGGATTTCCCAAATTTGCTTTCTATTTCCCAGTCTGGAGGGTTGTTTAACCCTTTTCTATCGAAGCTCAATAAAAGGTGTTTCCGATGAGCCCTCCGATCATGCGCACTCTGCTTCCATCGAATTAATTTAAACTGCTTTGGGGCAATAAAAATTTTGTCATTTTATTCGCTGCCAAATAGCGGATGTTATACAAGGGCAGTAATGGGAGTACAGGCGTTGATTATATCGATTGTTGATCGACATATGGCATTGTATTAAAAGGGGTAAACGATGCTGTACAGAAGGAAAAGAAGGCGGTTATCAACATCCCTACTTATATAACCATTGAAATTGGGCTTCAATGTGGAGCGAGAGATGCAATGGAGAAAATTTACGAAAATCATCTCCGATACAGGGTGTCAGCCAGGGTAGCTACAGTTCTTCAAATGTCACTAAATTTGCACGAGGACCATTTACTTTCATGGCTTTGTTTTATTTATTGGTCAGTTCAGGAACTCACTGAAAGTATTTTGCGAAATGTCAATGTTATGCCCGATGCAATTACAGACTTCAAAGATAAAAATTCAGTTTGAATGATGCTGACAACTGTTTAAAACCTGTTAACGATAAAAATCTGATTCGCAACTTGATAATTTTAGTAAAAATGTAATTAAACGCTATGCTTATGTGCCAAGACACATTAAAAACGTCAGGTCTTTAAAAATCATTGATGTTACATTACCAAATCCTGTGATTTTATTTTTTTAAATTAAAATTCGGTGGTTTTCTTTAGAGGCTCAAAATATCCAATTTTCTGATTCATTTAAAAATAAAATATGGAATTAATTCACCTAGGCCTATATTTAACGGTATTTTGTTTCAACACTTACGGTACACACGAAATTGAGTTCATCCATGTAGTTGTATATTTTTTTGCAATATCAGTTATAGTAAATAAACTAATAATTATCGACATTAATTAAAAACAAAAATTCACATTCGCATGGCGCTATGGCGTATTGAACATAAATTAAATCGATTAAAAAAAAAATCAACACAGAGGTGAAGTTTTTTAAAGTTATGCACGAATTTCCAAATTATAAACTGCGAAAACGATAAAACCATGAAAATAATATATGTACTGGAATTGGTTTCATTTCGTTTTATTCTTCGGAATATCTGCTATTCTGAAAAAGCAGAAATTTTACTCCTAAATTTAAATGTTCGAAATTACGTGAACACGTTTATTTTTAAGAAAGTAAACGTATTTTTAGTTAAGTGAAACTTAAAAATAGGAAAGTTCCCAAAATATTACTGTCGAAACGTGTAAGCGGAGTAAGGGGAAGAACTTATAACTGCTAATTTTACATTTGTATAATACATAATATGTTTCGAAGACCTATATATAGCGGTGCATTAATTGGGAAATCCTTAAAGAAGCCGATTTGGTGGATGTAATTTATACTTTTGCAAAATGCAAAATTTGATGAAAGGTTGTTCTGCGAATGAAACCATGGCTCCGGCTCTAATTTTAAATCATCATTGATTAATTAATCGACATTCATATAAAAAGTAATTTCTCAAATTGTGGTCGTTGCTCGCCCATTTACCAAAAACCGCCGAATGGCAATTAAACCTTTCTCGCTCGACACTAAATCGAGCCGCAAAATACTTTCAGGCTAACATTAAATACGAACGAACGAGCCATTAATTCAATAATCAGCGATGAATGGAGCAAATGCTCACTCAGAAATTCGCCTTCACTATATACTCTTGGCTTGCAGAAATGGCCGCTAATTATACACGTAGAATTTGTTTACGTCATTCTAAACACATTAACTGCAAGAAGACCGAAATTTACAAAGCTAACCTTTGCAATGCAAAATAAAGGATTTTATCCTTTCCATCTTGTGACTGGTGATACAAAATAATCATTGGTAACAGCCATAGGGAATTGACTGTGACTTTTAGAAGTCATTAAATGCGATGTACATTTTTTCAAACGTCAAAAGATTGGAGAACCGATTTTTCAGTACTTAGTTGGTTTTAAACAATCGTTATTGAACAACAAGAACAGTTTGTGGTCGTAAAATAATGTCATGACTGATGCAACGGTAATTTAATGCCTGTAAATAGCTTTTGTCTTATGATCCATGTTTTAATCAGGAACTTCAATTACCCGAATGACCTGTAGATACTATGTTGATGTAGTTAATAATAAAAAGTAATCGATTAAAAACTGCACAAAAGGAAGTCCTACTTCTTCATTATAGTGTGAAAGGTATAACTAAAATAGACACCTGTTGATATTATTAAATATTGATAAAAAGTACTCGTACATTTTTGCTTCAATTACTTATTATAATTACTAAAAAATTATCCAATGCAGAATTGGTCGTCCACCAGGGTTTCTGCTTTGCTTTATAATTTTAAAATACCCGTTTATTAGTTTTTTTAAAAAATTTGAACAAACAAAAAAATACACGACCGCCGAAATCGGCTTCCCTGCATGACAACCTTGCATTGCGGGTTGCATCCTTTTTTTCCAAGTGTCTTAATTTTTTTTTAAATTAAGGGCATTTTGAAATTGTAAGTTAAAGCTGGAACATCAGTTTACGGCCAATTCTACCTTGGGAAAAATACATTTAGCAATTATAATAAGTTAATAAGTATTTGAAGCAAAAATGTGCGATTAACTTTTTGCATGGTGGGCATGTTTTCGGATCAGATCATTTTTGAAAATCAAGATCATAAATCATGAATTTTGTAATAAAGTTACATTTACTTACACAATTTGATTAAAAGGTTTGAAATACTCATTTTAAGAGAAATAATGTTTAAAAGGGCAAAAAATAACGGTCTGAAATAAATTCCATACATACATGTACATGTGTTTAGACTTAAAATAATGCTAAAATGTAACGTAACGTTATGAAAAACACCCCACTCCCTTCAGCGTTACGTAATTAATGGACAACCCCTTAGCAACTTCCTATGACCCCCTTTTGTTCCCATGCCCTTGATAAGGGATCGAATCATGGGAGGGAGGAGCAAGCGACATGCAGATATCGTTCGATTAATGAGCAATAGATCTTAAACAATCACAGGTGGTTTGCCAGAGTACATTAAATATATGTGCAGCGATATAACAACGAGAAATGTTCGCCATGATCCGCTTCTCGTATTTCTTTTTTTTTTTATTTTTTTATTATTATTCCCAGTCTGCGAGTTTAAAAGAGTTTTGTGTGCCTTTCGCTCTTGGCCCAGGTGTTTTCTGCAAAATGGCCGTGTTCGTTACCTCCCGCTTATTTAATAATGTCATATATCATAACGTATAACAAACACTGCAGTATTATTCGCTGAATCACTTCCAAGAACAACATGTCTCTCGATGTAGAGCAAACAATGATGGTTTTCCACAAGATGGCCGACAGGTTGTTCCTCACTCAGGCAGGAGTAAGAGGAGGAGGAGGAGCAGGGGTCGATGGCGTGTTTGGGGTACAAACGAGACACTTGTGGTCTCATCAGGGCGCCCTTGTGTGACTCTTTCGCGAAAACAATTTCCATTAATACGATCGACATCGTGGACATGGAAGAAACGACGAATGTTTCTTTTTTGTGGTAGGACAGCGCCATCTGTGGTGCTTTTCATGTATCTGGGATTGTAACATGGAAACATGGCTTATCCTTGCAAACAGCAGGGTACTGAGTTGAATTGAAATTGAATTGAATGAATATAATGGCGTACACTACAGATATGCAATGCGCAGTATATGTTTCGTGATTCCACTGCCCTCTGTGGTGCATTTTGCAAAAATGTGGTTCTGTGATGACAACATGGCTTATCCAAAAACTGGCATATCCTAGCTGATTATAGGATACTGAGTTGAATTGAATTGAATGAACATAATGGCGAACAGATGTGAATTGCAAAACATTATTTGTGATACCAGCGCCATCTGTGGTGCCTAAAACTTCAAGAATCAAGAATATCTGCGGTTCTTTCATGGCAACGTGGCATAACCATAAAGTTGGCATATTCATGCTGACAGCAGAGTACTGAATTGAATTGAAGTTAAAATTGAATGAACATAATCGCGTACAAATGTGGCGTATTGCACTCATGGTGTGCAATGTTTAACACTTCATGACACCAGCGCCATCAGTGGTGCTGACTGTGCAGCCCCTGAATTTTTTGTGGTGTCAGCGACATCCATGTTGCATTCCGTGTAACATGAGTGTTAAACAACACCCTGACGAATCCCTCTCAGTTGTGATTTCGAAAAACTGAAGATCTGGCGTATTCTATTTTGTATTTTCATCACGAGAAATATTGTCTGTTCTGTTGTTGGGATGTAATCGCACAATTGTGACGATATTGACCCAAAACATTCGTGAGTCAACAGGGACTTTGACTGACCAGGTCTTGGGGGTGCCCACTGTCCCCCTCCCTGGTCACTGGAGCCTGGTCGGTCACCTAAGATGTGGGAACCACAAGAAATCTGGGTTTATCGACATTTTTACGAGCTTTTAAAAAGGGAACTTTTAAAACATCTTTCGAAGAATGTGTGACTTTTTTTTGTGACATAGCTATTTTTATCATTAGTACAAGTGTGTGTGATTCCAACTCGTTAACTTTTTATACCTTATTTTTAGGTCCCAACATGCGAAGGGCGTTCGCTTACCACAGGTAAGCATTTCCCTCCCCCCACCCCTTTTCCTACTTTTTCCTAATTTCATCCATTAGTCCGTGATCTGAAATTCAACATTTCGCTTTTCATTTCTCCCCCAATCGGTTAGCCATTGGCCGAGCCGAGGCCAGGGTCCAGAGCGAGGCGGCGGTCATCTACAGGACAACCAACAGACTGACCACTACGTGAGTTGCGTTCCAGAGCAGGGGGGGGGGGAAAGTGCAAGGGGGTTAAGGCCTCTACCTCCTCAACCCGAATGAATGATTATTGACGAAAAGGAAATATTTGCCCTGTTTTAATTGGATGTTCTCTTTCCCCAAAATTGCGACCAATGGTCAATGCTTTCTCCAATTTTCTGTCAAGTCTCTTTTTTCTCTTTATTAATGAACGGCGTCGTGATATTCCCCAATTGCCATTCAAACATTAATTTCATAAATCCTTCTTGACTTCGAATGACCGCTGTCCACTTTTAAGACCCGAATTTCGCCGTTTCATCGATTCCTAGGCGCAGCGGCTCGGAATTAATTACTGAAGCTTGACCCCGAGGTCGCTGCGAGCCGAGAGAGAAGAAAAATTCAATTAATTCACGTTTGAATTGAAATCGGCATTTTTTGGAGAAACATTCGCAGAATTCCGTAGTTTCTCTCTTCTGTGAGCCATTCGATGATAACAATGGCCGAGGAGGGCCACCTTTGACACCTAACTCCCCCCTCTGCCCCCCCTCACACCCCATCTCACTTTCCCTCTTATCTGCATAATAGTTTCCCATTTTCATGACCAGCTGACCCTCGGCCTCCTCCTCTGCCTCTGCAGAGGCACTAAAATCTCCTTCAAAATCCCCTCGGTTTGCTTTGCTCTTCGGTGTGTCCAGAAAACTCTTGCAGAAAAATCCTCCTCGATTTGATTGGAAAGGAAAATTGACCTGGGTTTCTTTTCAAATCCCGTCTTTGGGACATGTTCGGAATGCAAATATTATGTCGGTTGGTGGGGGGGACCTCTGAATGTTGAGGGTGAAATCTCACCATTCTGCATGACCAATCAAGATCAACTCTTGTCCATGCGAATTCTTGGCGTTTTGTTTCCTCATTCGCACTAGGCCCTGTGCACGCATCACGTTTGAATTTTTAGGGGTACATATCGTTATGAGAGCAGCTGAAGACATCCATGGACATACACTGTATGAGTAATCGAGGTTTAGCGAATTTTAAAAATTGCCCTCAAAATGTTAAAGAGATTGGATTTATCCTAGAAGATCCTTTTAATTTCAACCTGGTGTAGAACACATATGTAAACATATCAGCATTCGCTCAACACCAAAAAAACGCGTGGTCATGAGGATATTTCATAAACTGGAAAGAACAGTCCCGGATTACAATCTGGAAGGTGTTCCTTTAAAAGTCGTTTCTTCTTTTAAAAAAATATTTAGAAATACGTATCACAGGTGATATGCACTGGGGGTACATTTCCCATTTTACCAAAGCTACTGGTTTGGCTAATCAACGCCTTAGGCTCGTCCAAAAAATCTTCAAAAATTTCCCTCCAAGGGAATACGAATTTTAATTTGGTGGAGGAAATCATTAAATGAAACCACCGAGGTGGTAGAACCTCACATTCAACCACATTCTTGCATGACATCAAACGTTAAAATTCTCTTCCAAAAGATACCTCATAGTTAACAGAAATTCAGTTAGGCAATAATGATAGTGACCACAATAATGCGGTGGAATCTACCGAATAAACATCTACCACATAGCATATCATTGTTGACTGTTGGGTACTGAGTTAAATTTAATTGAAATGACCACATTGAAAAAGTATGCTAGCACATTTCTTGCTTAAATGAATGTACTTATTAATTGGGAATTGATGTCTCTCGCATCCAGTCATTAATAGAGTTTAATGAATTAGTATCAGTTTAGCTCCGTACGCTACTGTCAGCAAATAAAGGATTCAAAAACCAAAACGTGAATATCTAAGGCAGTTTTTGTTTTCGACCTATTTTAAACACTTAGAAAAAAAAATTACTCAATATATACATGCAATCGGAATAAATATCTTCGTTTCCTATCCATAACCTATTCTAAACACTATTTACGTAAAAATATTATCCGGATAACATATCTTTGTTTTCTATTTCTCTGCATCATCGATTTCTGCCCTAAAATTTCTCCGATCAAAACTGGCAGGAAACTTTACGAATACAAAAACCACATTTATTTCGACGTCATTATCGTATTTTATCTACGGCAAGGTGTCAGGCACCTTGGAGCTTTAGATTTTCTAACTTTTGTCTTTCGAAAACCATGCCCATTTCGTACGATTCCCCTTAAGTGACTTTATCCTTCTGGCCTCCAAGGGCCGACGGACAGGCTGGAGTGCTTGACCAGCGTCTGCTTCGCATCCATCTTATCAGGCGCTGTCCATCCCTTGACCCCTGGCCGGAGCGTGAGCTCGCCCTCCTCCTTCTCCACTCGATTCCCTTACATCAACCCCTTCTTTCAAACAAAATCAATCAAAATTATCAGAATTCCGTTAGCATTTCAAACTCTGAAAATTTGCCTCTCTCTCTCTTCAATTGCTGATCTCTCAGAGGATTGGTGCGCTGCGAAGGGGGGATAATCTGCGAACTAAGGGGTGGAGGGGGAGGGGGGTGGGGTGGGGGTTGGCTTGGATTTGACCAGTGGCGAAAGCTAGGGGGTCCACTCGGTCGAACTTGGGAGGCTTAAGGGATGGTCAGTGGACTTAGTTTCTAAGTTTGCATTTTAAAAAGCCAAAAATGCAGATTCAACGCTAATTTGCATGCGGCTAGGCACGCGACGCGATGACCAATGACCAGTGCAGGAGAGCAAGGGGGAAGCTGAGGGATCGTTAGGGGTTGGGAGGTTAAATTAAGGGGTCTGGGTTGGGGGGGGTGCGGAAATGGGCAGAAGGAATGTTAAAATCAGGACCAGCTCATTTTAGAGGGAGCTGGTGGAGCTGGAAAGGGTCAAGAGGCTAGTTAAAATTTGAAATAGCAGAGTCGGAAGATTTTAATGATGTTTATGCTCATCGACTTTTTAGAAATGGGGAGGAGGGCAGGGACGCTCATAAATATGCTGGACACGAGGTCGAGGGGCCGCTCAGAATGTGACGTGAGCTAGAAGTTTCGGACTAGCGTTGATGGCTGAAATTTCACCATTTCGACTGAATTGAGAATATAAAAATATAACAGCGGATATTACACGAATGAGGTCCATTCGGAAACGTTTCAGCTCTCATAAGTAATGAGAGTAATGGCGCGAGTAACATCGTAGTGAATTATTTATGCGGTTGTTTTTGACTTTGGTCAGAAGCACAAAAATGATTGGTATCAAAAGATGCAATAACATAATTTTCGTTTAATCTTTTATTTTTTTTATATTTATTTCGATTAATATAGAAATACAAAAATGATCAGTATCAACAGGGTTTCCACAGAACCTGGGAAAGTCAATGAATTTTGAAAATTGTTCAAAACATCAGGGGATTTCACAAGTTTCAATTGCACTCTGTATTTAAAAAATTATAAGGCATGTATTTTAAAATTATAATTTCTTACAAAAATATGGAGAAAAATCAATAATTTAGAATCATTCTTTCTAATCTTTTATAATTGTTAAATTTAATTTCCCAGTATAAAATTGGTCGTCCATTGGTCTGTTACTTTATGATTTCAAAATTTCTCATTTATAAAAAAATACATAAATTTGAAGGAAAAAAACCTTACGTTAACATCCGAAAATGGGTTTTCTTGCAAGTTTTTGTTTTGTTATTTTTCTATAAATAAACCAGACATTTTCAAATTATAAAAAAATTGACCCATAACCTACTGGACGATCAATTCTGCACGGGTAAACATTAATTATGCAACTATAATAAGTAATTGTAGCAAATTGTGTAATTTTTTTACTAGGGGGACTTTCTCAGCTGCGTCCAAAGCCATCTGGGCCAGTGGATATCATCGGCTATAATTTCTCAAAAGTTTAATGTTAAGGAAAATGCGCAACAAGATGGCCAGTAATTAAGGGGCCATTAGTATGCTATTGATTGACAATACGGACAAACAGGGAAGCTGGTTTGTCAAAAGATGGATTCAACTTCTCTTCGTCAGTCCATCATGCTGGACCTGGTGTCCAGCCCCTATTCTCCATTGGGGGGAAGGGGGGGGGTATTGCGAAAGGGTTAAGGGGATTTGGGTTTGGGAGAGGAAAAGGTGAAAGGCTACACTACATCTCCACTCCTGCGCGTTTGAAGCGATATTGACCAACGGCTAGTTGCAGTGTTGGTTTTAAACTAAACATTCAGATTCTGAACTGCGCCAGGAGTTTCGCATAGGGAGGTGAGGGGGAGGGTTAATGGGTTAGGGATGAGGGGCGCTAACACGGCCAGGGTTGAACACTGTTTAAAATTTCATGATAATATCAGTTCACAGGAGCCGAATTCGGACGGACGGCAAATCCTCGCAGCGCTTTTACAGTTTCGAAAAGCACATTTTTTGAAAAACAAAGGCTCGAGATGCAAATTTCAGACATCGATTTATCAATTTTTTAAAATAGCGTTTTAAAAGGGCGTCTGGTAAAATCAATTTCGGTTCTGGTCGTGCAGGTGGCCGAATTAAAGCTGCTATCTCGAAGTTTATAAATGCTGACATCAGTTTCAATAAAATTCAAATTTCTAGAAATCTTTTGTACGAAATGAAATGGATATTTCATTGGTGTGAAATTAAAACGTAGTAAGTGCCCTCCTTCCCCAAGAACGTTGTTTTCAGCTTAATACATTGTAGGTGTCTTTCCCCACCTGCTATAGTGGTGAGGAACCAATTGGGACACCCCCAGGCCTTGTGGAGTGAAAATTGACTGTGACACCCAATAACGTAATGCTAATGTGTGTTGCACATACACCATTTTGTGTTCAAAAACGTCTCAAGTGCCATGGCACTTATGACTTTTTTTTGGAAAGATTT
Organism: Rossiulus vilnensis; assembly: GCA_034700785.1. Taxonomy (NCBI): domain Eukaryota; kingdom Metazoa; phylum Arthropoda; class Diplopoda; order Julida; family Julidae; genus Rossiulus; species Rossiulus vilnensis. The sequence goes on along the minus strand of JAQIXS010000940.1, from coordinate 1,866 downwards.
CGAAGAAAACACAAAGTGCTCGTTCCTGTTTTTGAAATTTAATGTCATTAGTGTACAAAGTCTGAACTTCTTATTGTTTAGACGAAATTAAACAAGTGCTATCTATATTTTTCACGAAACTATACGGTTTTTTTTTCTTCTGATGAAAAGTTGATTTTTTGGCACTTGATGCGTTATGCCTTCATTTAACGAGTGATGGGGAAGGATCTAATTTCAAGTTATTTTAAATGACGTATTTCAGCGTATTTTTTATGTTAAATTGTTGGATTTTTCTCCCTATAATATGGAAATTGGACGACACATGTTAGGGACAAAATAACATCAGTTCTTAGCCCTTTTTCCTACTGAAAATGACGTTCTATATAAGCAAATAAATTGAATAACTTAATCTGGACGTATTATTCATTTGTTGAACAACTATCTCACCCACGCGCATTGACCTAAGGATAAGTTTATCATCAATATCATTAAAGCCTGATTAAAATAATTTCCCTGGTCTCCGTAAGGATTTCATCCTGTCCTAAGCCGTTCCTTGTCATTAACGAATGGCGAAAAAAAGCGCTCCTTACACACCCAATTTCACACCGCAACATGCATTATTAGTGTGTGTGTGTGTATATATTTTTTATCTATTTAATGCACCCGTAAATTAATGACAATGAATTTTTTTCTCCTCATTAACGTAATTCGGGTTTCAGACCCGGCTTCACTTGGCCACGCCCAGTATATTAGCAGGCAGGGATAAGGGGATCCCAGGGTGGACTACCGCACTATACGATGTCTAAATTGCTTTCCTTCTAATAAATAAATATTAAATGTGGATGCGAGCGAATGAAATATTATCGCCGGAGTCGAGTGTTTAAAGAAGATAATTCAGACTGGACTAATCACAGACACACACAATAATAATAATTCTCAAAAAATAAAAGTGAAAGCGAAATTGGTAAGATTGTCGATCGATTCATTAAAATTCATCGGATTTACTTTTACCTTAAATTTAGTTATTTCGACAATAACGACTTCATTTTTAACAGTAAAAAAGACTAAAAGCTGATGTCATAACGTCCGTGTTAAATGCTATAACTGATGTCATAATTTCCACTCGACATTTTTGTGAATAAAAGGGACATTTTCAAACTATAAAAAATAGGTTAGACCCTTCTTCTATTTTCGGGGGAACGGAGGACACTGGGTAGAAATAAATAAAGCAATTATAATAAGTATTTGAAGCAAAAATGTGTATTTTTTTTTTTGCATGATGGGCATCTTTTTGGATCAGCCTTAATTGTCTTCAGTGAAGCGAAATAAATGTTAAGTGCTGGTATGATTTTTACCATCTTGATGGAAGGTTGGTCTTTAAGTTATTCATAGCTATGCCACAATTTTGTGAAGAAAATTTGCAAAATTAATATTAATCGTTATTGTTAAATAAATAGAGTTTTGGAGTCAATAAAAAATACATTCAAGGCTAGTGTGAGAATTTTTGTTTTTGATTGTGTGCATCCTCTTGGCTCAACCTTTAAGTTGATGATGTTGTTACCAGATCGTCCATTTTGTTACGTACGGTATTAAAAACAAGTAATTAAACCGGATAACAATGACCAATAAACTAATTAATCTGTGTGATCTGGACAACCTGGTCTAGTGGGGCACACCAGGGAGGATGTAAGAATAGGGGTTCAAAAAGTCGACTTTCAGATGGTCAACCTTCTTTTTTGATGGTCAAACTGCTTTTTTAGTTCAACCCTCTAACGAAGCATCCTGTCGTTTCTCCTTAAAACAGTTTTCAAATTTTGAATTAAAATTGTGTGCTGCTGGTGAGTGCGTTGCACAGTAGCCGTCTCTGCCCCTGGGCTTTTATGGTCA